>JAOBAT010092783.1:0-17243 GCA_026413305.1 Hydrozoanthus tunicans | reverse complement strand
CCCTCCCCCCCCGAAAAAATTATTATTTGAGTTATCGGAGTTTTACTTTACATAGGTTCTGATCTTTATCTCTGAATGTGAATAGAGTATAAAGATAAGGTACACTTTCTGTAGCATCTTTTATTACACCATTAAAGTTGATACGAGTTTGGGTTGCAGTCCCACACCCCCTCATGATGAATACTATAGCAATGGACCAAAGAGGGTCTGGCACTGCCACCAAAACACGACACAATTAAAATTGGCGGCGCGGGGGAAATATATTTAAACAGAGAAAATGATCAAACTTTGAGAATTTGAGTTCTAATTATAATTGAGATCGAGAACGTCATTTATACAGCCGAGGATCAAGAAGGGAAAATACAGTCACTTGTGCAAAAAACACGAGCGCAAGTTATTATTTCATATTGTACAGAAGTACAGGACAAGTTCCGGTTTCGAATTGACGTTTTGGTTAACCTGTACAGAAGTATAATACGTCGCAAAATCAAATGTTTTATTGGTTCTTACAGCTTTTGAACATGTTGTTTGTCAACAATTAAGTCAACAGTAGAAACTAATTTCATTAGTTATTTCAGATTATACAGAAGTACTGGACAAGTTCCGGTTTCGAATTGACGTTTTGGTTAACCTGTACAGAAGTATTACGTCACAAAATCAAATGTTTTATTGGTTCTTACAGCTTTTGCACATGTTGTTTGTCAACAATTAAGTCAACAGTAAAAAATAATTTCATTAGTAATTATTTCAGATTATACAGAAGGACTGGACAAGTTCCGGTTTCGAAATGAGGTTTTGGTTAACCTGTACAGAAGTATTACGCCACAAAATCAAATGTTTTATTGGTTCTTACAGCTTTTGCACATGTTGTATGTCAACAATTAAGTCAACAGTAGAAACTAAGTTCATTAATCTTTATGTCAAACACTTTTTAAAATCGACTTATTCAAACTGATGCAGAAAAATTTGAAAGAAAATTTGCATTTTCTTTGTTTTGCTGATTTGCCGATTTCTTAAACTATACTTGTCTTTGTTGACTTTATTTTTAACTGCTCACTGTCCCCGACTCTTAACTGTTTCCCTAGATTTAACCCTATTTCAAACTTAATCCCTTTGCTTGGTCATACTGTTTACCGATGAATCAAGTCTTATACTAAGGGCTAATCATTTTGTTCTAACAATATTGGTTCCAGCTCTTGAAAAATACCATTGGAACCTCAACATACTTTTACCTCAGTGCCTACATATGGCTCAGTTATCGTTACTTGATTCATTTCACCAAAGTCCTTGCTAAAATATCATTAAACCAAGGTTCTTTTCAAAAGGGTTCCTTTAGCTATATTTACTTGATGTTGTTCTTCTGTAGCATATTGTAAAGGTTCAAAGTCAATACTGCGTAGAGCTACAGTTAAAATAGAAATTTGATCTCGGTTACGCTTTTCATAACTCATTTCTTGATTGCTGCTGTAGATCGGCAAAAACTCAAAAAAGAACTTTCTAGTCTTTTTCAATTTTTTGTACCAGTAACTATAGGCCACAATTGTATTGTTCGACTTTAGATTACAATTATCCTTTAAAACTATTAAATTGAGCCTTTGAAATCACAGTAAGAGTTTGATTTATCAGCTCCAAGAAAGATCTTATAGAAGACATAATTATATTTTGACAACCTTAAAACCCTGTTTCAAATTAGTTTAATTAGTTTTATCGTGTTTATTTGCAGACTGGCACGAGCACTTCCAAGATTCTAAACTTGTCGAGTAAGATCTGCATCAACAGCCGATTACCCTCGAGGCTTGTACTGCGCTTTTACCTAAAACCGGCTCAACTCTGTCTTAAAAACCTTAATGTTATATTTGCATCGCTACAGCCGAGTATTTTTGTAGTTTATCACTGGCCGTGCAAGTTGGGACCATAGGTGGTCACGTGACAGCTGGGTGTGTACAAGTGGCTGCGCAGACATATGCGCCCTCCTCTCCTCAAAATTTCCCACCCCACCTTCCCGCTCAACGGCCAGTGTTCTGTTTCTCTCGGTAAGGCAATTATTCCTTCCCACCTTTTCCAAAGAGACATTAAGTTATTTTTCATGCATATCACGCCACGCTTTTGATACGTTGTTAAGCGTGGCGTGACTCTTTACGTTCTTACATCAAATAAATCCGTTACAACAGTGGCCAGTTTTAGCCAACAATGTGCATTATGTACCTTCATAAAACTAGTATGCGTCCCTGTTCGGAGTGCCTCACGGCAAGAGTGTGTATCTTAGGACATACATGACCGAAAACATACATATATATTTAGCATTAAGACCAGGTTGTAGCGATTCAAAAATTAAGTTTTTTCTTGCAGAGAACTGTAGTTTTAGACTCAAATACAAATTTCGTTTGAGTCAATTGATAGTTTCCGTTCAAAGTTGTCGGGAGATATGTCTATCATTTTGAAATCCTCTTTAAAGGCGTTGTCGAAGTTGTTCTTGTGGGAAGGGCTAGCGCCCTGCTCGGTTTGGGCATGCGCAGCGACCGGGCTGGAACCAGTATTCTTCAACATGTTCTCAGCATCTATGTCAATGAAAGCCATATCAAGATATTCCTGTTAAAAAAAAAACAGAATAGGACGCGTTTTATAACGTTTTAGGAAACTGATTTTACAAATTGGCTCGTCTTCAGTACTTGTTTTTCCCTAACTAAAAACTACACTTTTTTTTTGTTTGCAATTTATAATGACAGCGAAATTGAACAATTTGCTATTTTATATTTTCTTTTATTAGGTTTAAAATTATAAACCAGGTGGCTCTTAATTTGTTTGAGTGGCTGAGAAATGCACTACATCCCTTGGACATCGTAAACTAGTAGCGCATGTTCATAGCGTGATTTACGCGTGCTGGGAGGTAGTCAATTGAGCGACGTGGAACAATGCATCGATTTCATTTTTAGTTTTGGGAAGAACCAAAAACTTTGAGTAAAATCTTATCTGCTGTTTTTGGTTTAAAAATCTTCACGTTAAATTTTCGTCATAAAAATTTTGCCCTCATTTGATCGCGTCACACATGTTGCCTTATCGTCAACCTTTTATTGAGCCCAAGAATGAACCTGAATATTGGATCTACGTTTACTGAGCGAGCGGGGGTTTTCAAAAAAACGATCAGTTCTAACAAGAATCGAGATTCGGCTATTGAACTCAAAGTTAGCAGGTAAGCCATCGTTTGTTGAGACTCGACTCTGAAGCATTGTCAGATATGCTGTTGCTGTTACTGTCAATTTCAGTTGATGATTTACGATTTCAAAAAGTGTATTTGTTTTACGCTGCCTCGTTAATAAAGTAATTCAGTCCCTGTTAAGTTGTTGCTATAAATTGCTGTAATAATTCATCTCCATAAAGATTCAATTTGACTGACCCTATGGTTTTTGATATTTGCTTCTAAAACTAATGCTGACAATTTGGACAAATACTTTGCATTCCGAAATGACTCAAAGCTAAGGGGTCGGTCGTTATTTGATTTTAATTCTTTCAAGAGTCGTCCTTTTAACTTTGACAAGCCGTTGTAAATTTCCGCAAATACAAATGTAGCCATTGGCAAAAGATATGTTATTGATACAAGTTTGGTAAAGAAAAATGGCGTACTTGTCTTAATTTGATTGGAGTATTACCTTTCAAAGAGAAAGCCAGGGACAATAATGGGATTTATTAAAGATCGATCCCGTGTTAACAGCGGTGGGAGCTTTTCTTTGAGTGACTTTAACATAGGTAAACTAAATTTTCGAAAGTAGACCTCACCTCTCTCTGCAAGTCAACCAACAAGTTGTAAATTTCATCAAAAGATGGACGTTCGTCGGGATTGTTCTGCCAGCACTTCATCATGACGCTATAACTAATTTTTAAAAAAGTGTTCTTAGTAGTTGTTAATTAGCATCCTCAATGTGGCATTAAACAATTTTATTGTTTTTATAGAAGGGTGGGGGGGGGAGACGTACAATTAAAACTCTCTTTTGGACTGTAGCGAGGCATTTAAGTTGATGTATCAGTGCGAGGCTGAAGTAAAATCTAAAAAGAACAAATGGTATTTTGGCTGGTTTGTTTTTAACCTGCCTAAACATTTTTGCTCGAACATTCCTTCCCGATCCCACTATCAAGTGCATATAAGTTACAATGCATGAGTTTCTTTACACAAACATAAAGCGAGTGCAATCGTTTCTTACATGTAATCGCTCACGTGATCCGGTTTTGGCATGCGGTAGTTGTTCTGCTGCAACTCATAAAGAACTTGGTAGACTGGCCACCTTGGATACGGTGATTCACCTTTTAACAAAGTATAATGGAAAAAAAAATAGACTTTCATAACTTTTGGAAGAAATGCTAGTTAAGTAGTAACCAACCCGAAAGTTAGCTATTAGTAACGACTGGATATGGAAAAATGACACACCCGTCCAAAAATCCACGAGTCAATGATAGTACTTAATGGGAATAAGAAAGCCTAAATTAAACAGAGACAATCACAATAGCTTTAACAGTAACAAAAACATTCATAAACATTGTAAGAAGTTTAAAAGATTAGATCATCAGCACTCTTGTTAAATAGTTTTGCATAAGAGTAAACTCTACATTCTTTAGATTTAACTATTTTGACAACTGAGTTAGCTAATAAGACAATTCTATTGCAACATAGTCATGCGTGGTTGGTGGAAGCAAAAATAGCATCAAAAATTCCCTTTCAAGTGTTGCTGTTGCTAGGCGCTACCTTTTGCTCCAATGAATAAATGTGTCATAAAATGTAAAAAGGACAAACTAAGAAATGAACTGCGTTAAGTTTCAAAACGAACAATTTGAAGAATTAGTTACCTATAGTGAACACTTCAAACATCAAGATTCCGTAGGACCATCTGAAAGAAAGCAACATGTTTTCTTGTAAGATATTTAGGAAAAAAACAATTGTTATTCAAATTCTAGTTGTTGGAGGAGAAAATAGATTTGCAACTTACACGTCAATTTTCGAGGTTATCCTAAAATCAGTATCAAAGAGAAGTTCTGGGGCAGTCCACTTAAGCGGAAGTTGTCCCTGTAAAGATACATTGCAACATCTATTTTATTGAGCTCTTTTCTCATTCAAGTTTTATCAAGACTTGTAACATAACTCAGATACACATAACTCAGGAACAGGCGTAAAGCCCAGTTGGTTAGTGCGCGGCCTTCGGAGCTAGAGGTCCCCATTTCGATCCCCGGTGACTGCACGTCTGTTTCGACTTTCAGTGTAGCTGTAGCTTTCAATACCCGTAAAACGGAGCACTGACAGAGGGAGGGGGTAAAGGGCGCACCGTAGGCTTCCATTGATAGCAGCAATCTCTGACAGCTGAAGGAACAACCGACGTTAAATAAAGATGCCTTTACCTTTTTTAACTCCTAAAATGCTTACACGCACCGTAGTTTATATATACGGACTGGTACCGGTTAGGAAACCACTATTGTATGTCTTTGTTTAGCATTTTTTTTTTGTATTCTGGTCTTGACCCTACACAAAATGTGAAGAAAACACAAAAGCTTTTGAAATGCAAATCAACAAATAGACAGTCAAAATATTCTCACTAACACCTGGGACAAAGGATGTGCAGGGTCACGGTTCGTTCAACGTAAAATAAAACATCTTTGAACATTTTTTGTATTTCCCATATGAGGTTTGCCGGCTTTCCTGACCAGTACGTATACTAACTATGCACGCATTAAAACGAACTTGCTCTATATACTAACAAAACACACTCACTTTTTGTGCCTCTGCAGCATAACCATAGTGTCCTCTTTCAAGTGACAGGCCGAAGTCAGTTATTTTGCAAGCGAACCCTTCATCAACTAAAATATTACGTGCAGCGAGATCACGATGGATAACCTACAGGTTTCAAAGTATCAATTAAGAACATAAAATTGCCAATCACAACGGCTTGATTATCGATCGTATTAGTTTCGAACACATAATTCGTGAGCTAAATGAACCCTTTTAATTAGCAGCAACGACAAGAAAACGTTGCGCGATGTATTTATTTGCGAATTACATCAAGTGACAAACGAGGCTTAAAAAATATAGGTAATAATTAGTTGAAACCCACGATAAATGCAAAAGCTGGTTCAGTCGGGTGATCTATATACCAAGGGTTAACAACATTTTAATCAGGAATAGAAAGAAAAGGTTACAAGAAAGAAAAATACTAGCTACTACCCTCTCAAGTGTTAATTTTGGACCCCTCCCAACGGTATTTTTGTTAAAACCTCCTCTGATAAATTGTTATTAATACCTACCCCTTTGGAGTGTAGGAAATGCATCCCTGAAGCTATCTGGATACAAAACTTGGTGAGATCATAGGCTGCCAACACTTTCAATGGTTCTTCAGGTTTTTCACGTTTGTCTTCCTCTTCAGGATTTTCTTTTTCGCTTTTGTTCTGTTTGTCTTCTTTTTGATGTTCTCCTATGCATTTTTGAAGGAAGTCCAAGAGATCTCCATTTTCCGCGAACTCACAAATAACTGTAATTGGTTCTGTAACATAGCAAGTAGAAGTCACTGCTCTCGACCCCCTATCCTTTTTTCATTAATTTAAAACCAATATTCATTTCACAACAGCTCATATGACAGTTTTTACCATAAATATAGACTTTTCTATTACTGCTCAACGGACATTATAGATTTCGTATTCCCATTATCGCTGCTCACCTGACAAAGTAATGCAGCCAAGAAAATTGCAGATGTTTGGATGTTTCTCAGACCCCAAAACTTTGCCTTGCTTGATTTCTTGTTCCAGCGATTCTTGGGCCATAAAATCTGTTGATTAGATAAAGATTTTAACAAAATATGTTTGTGAACTACAAAATATTCGTTAAGGTTATATAAGCAGTTGAATCTCAATCAAACCCAGTTCTTTCTTTATTAGCCCCGTTTACACAAGCGCCTCGACAAGTTTACTTGACAATTTTTGTTGCTCATGCAAATGATCAACAGGTATTCCTTTAAAATTTTTCTTTGATAAGGTTTCCTTTTTCGTGTTTACGACGAGCAATTTTCAGTTGCACTCGGACACATATCTTTGTCACATTTTCCTCTATTGCATCTACACGAGCAAACTTCAGACTTGACATCATTTTTTTCAGCTTTGTCTTGACCAATCTTGAAAAATGGCCTACTTTCCTTCATCTACACAAGCAGTTTTTCCTTGTAAAGGCAAACTTGTCAAGGAAAAGTTATTCGTGTAAAATGTAATATTCATCTCGCCCGACCCGATTGCGTAATCATGCTTCCACCCACCGCCTTTTCAGTCAAGGAAAAATTGCTCGTGTAAAATGGCTTATGCCATGCAATATGCATCTCGCCCGACCCGCTTCCACCCACCTCCTTTTCTTGCTTCCTTCACAGCAACAATCACATCTTCATCTTCCTTGACAAGGTCTTTTGCGATGGCTTTGTACACTTCTCCGAAGGCTCCTTTGCCAACAGCCTCGAGAATAACCAACTTCCTTCGAGGAAATTCCCATGGATCTGTAAACCTGACAAGAGTGGAAAGGAATATATTCAAGCTCTCTAAAACCACAAGGAATCTTCTAAGTTTAAACTCATTAAAATTGGTAATCCACAAATACTTAGATTATCTAACATTAAGTTTTTGAAAACAGTTACACTAGATTTATCACCGCAAATTGTGGTTATAATTTTATAGTGAATTTCAAGCTTTCGCAGTCCCTTTTTTAAAAAAATTATCACATTAGGTATCAAAACTAAGCTAAATTAAATCCTTTCTGGAGCCTCAGTGGCTCATAGGGTCGGCGTTTATCTTCGGTTTCCGTAGTATTAAGCGGGTGAGAGTCTTTGACTCCCCCTGGATCGAACACTAATCTGTCGCAGGTTAGCTCCCAGCAGAATGGGTAATGTCGACTGGAACAAGTCGGGTGAAGTGTCTTGTTCAAGGACACAACACAGTTGTCACGACCCTAGGATTACAAATTGAACATGTTAACCGCCCGGCAACTGCGCCGCCGGTACCAAAGGTTTGTACTTTATCCAAATATTGCTACCTGTATCAACTGAAGGGAATTTACAACTCACCCTTCAAACTCTTCTGGTTTGTTGTCATCTCCTGCTAGAAAAAAAGGTATTGAAACTCTTAGTGATGGTACTTATACGGTTTTAAAGGTCCTGAAAGCTTAAACAAATCGAACTAGTCAGAAATCTTGATTAAGGGAATTGTTACTCTCTCAGCTGTTATGATATTTCCAAGTTTAAATTTTCTAATCTTTCAGAGACTGGTTTTATATGTAAAATTAGAATTTACAAGTTTTTTCGTAGAAATTATCTAAGCAGTATTTTATTAGAACCGTAAACTAATTTCCTTAGATAAAAATTTATCGCTTCAATTTTGGTTAAGCTAGTTGTATTAAAATAAAGGCAATTGTGAAAACTCGACTCACCTTGATATTTCCGTTTCTTCAATAAGTAGATGCCAAATGCCAAGAGTAGCACCAAGCCGCCAGTGAAGCCCCCGATGACGTAGTTCAACCTGCTATCTTCTGAGACGAATGAATAATAAAACAAAGCTAAGAAACATTTAGTATAAAACGCTGCTTTGGAATTTGCTCGGATTCTAATTGGAATCCTTTGCACCCTTGATTACCAGTTTTTACGTGTATCACATACTTAATTCGATATTTACATAGTAGGTCAGTGACATATAGAGCGTATCAGCCACCCATATCAATCACACGTGGTGTGTTCAAAATAGCCAATCAGTACGCACGATTTCCATATCATCGCGCGTGATTGATGTGAAATTTTTCCCGCTGTTGAAACAACTTGTCAATCTACTTCGTTGATGTTTGACAGAAACATGCCAGAAACAGAATCTGACTAAGTATGTAAAAAGAAAATTACGTGGCCTCGTGGGGATACGAATTTTTTCTTCAAGTGTCAGTAATTCACTTGTAATATCCTCTATTTATACAACACAAAATTCGTTTCTACAAACTTTCAAAAGACTCATAAATGGCTTGATTTAAATTCAGCCAATTTTTAGGATTCTAATATTCTTTTATGAAATAACCTCAATTTCTGCATAACCCACGTATAAGAAACTATATGCTTTTCCAACTAACTAAAAAGCTTCTTATCGAAAAGGAATTTAATGGAATTTTAGGCTAATTAGGTTTTTGAATAAGTACTATCCTTAAGATGTATTATAGCATGAATTTCTTTCAAGCTGCATTGTCTAAAATGTTGTAATACACTTTATGATGAACAGAACTTAAGTAAAAGTCAAATCATTTCATTTTTATTCTTACTTAATAAAACTTGGACTACTTTTTCATTTTTCTTTGTGCCTTCATTTTTGGGATAATAAGAATGAAACGTTTAGGCTAAATAGGTTCCTAAATACGTAAATGGGTTTGAAATGAGAATTTAGCCTAATACATTCTTAAATTTTAGGTTTTTATGGGCGGGTTTGCATTCATACCTTTGTGGGGAGACTGTTCCACAACAACTAGTTTTAATGTTTGGTGTGTTTCTCCAAAATAACTTGTTGCAGTACACTTGTAAATTCCTGAATGTTTTCTTTGCAGCTTAACAATGGATATTGTCCTACCATTGTCCCTCAGGTGGAGTGAAGACACATTCATGTTTCCATCGTCTGTCTTTTTTGTCCATTTAACAGACGGAACGGGGTTTCCTATGGCATTACAGCTCTGCTGGAACAGTCCACCAACTATTTTGATTGGACTGACAGGAAATTTTTCTTCAATGTCTGAAATAAGGAAGATTTGTAGAAAGGTGAAAGGCAATCAATCGTGAAGTCGGTTTGAAGTTGCTAACAAAACGTTTAACTTTAGAAACTACAGGTACTAAGCTTCGGTTCTTTATTTTCAAAACTTACTTATAAATCCTTCGAGATTTATTATGAAGTAGGGAAATGAATCTAATGTGAAGTTGTTCCTCCGTAAAGGAAAAAAAACATTAAAGAGGTATCTAGGAAATTAGTTTTCTTGGCAAACACGTGACAAGATTGAAAACAAAGCATTTCGTTTAAAAAAGGTTGGGTGCAAAGGTCCATTTTGAAGGTGAGACGAAGCGTTTGCAACAGGTAGGTGATAAAAAAAGCAACTGGTCTACTAGCGTGTACCTGGATATACAAACAATGTTGCTGTTGTGCTTATTTTCTTTTTTCCATTTGTGGCAACACAAGTGTAATTGATGCCCTCCTTGACGTTCACAACGACGTCCGAGATCGCATTCGTGTTTCTTCGCACTTGTTTCTTCCCGTTAAGCCACCACGTGACCGTAGGCGTGGGTACACCAGAAGCACTACAAGTCAAAGTTCTCGCATCACCTTGATGGACTAGCAGTGACTTGGGAGGCTTACGAACAAAATTGAGTGGACCTGTAAAAAAAGATTTACGCAGAGAGAAGTTTGATCCAGTTGGATCACGCCTGACTTAATTTAAACAAAATTTTAAATCTAGAAAGCATGAGATCAAAACAATCACCCCCTACCCCCTACCCCCTACCTCGTACCCTCCCTACCCCTCCCCTCGGATTTCGTGGTTTACGATTATATTTTTAATTGTTTTAGAAATTTTTTCAAAAAAATTTACAAATTTCGAAACTTTGGATGATCATGATGGATGATTTTTTGAGGTGGTTACCATGGCAAAATGATTAGTTTTAATGATTGCCAGAAGAATTAGCCGCTGACCATGTGCAACTACTTTGCCAATTAAATTGTGAGTATTCCTTTTTGGTGTCGACAGTTTTGCTGAACACCCCCTTCTACTCTGCTGCCCTCCCCTCATTACCGAGATGCTACTCCAAAATGTATGTTTTCTTTCTTTTCATGGCTTCGAAACTTGTTTTCATTATTTCAAAATTTGCTGACCCAATATGGATTATGGTTAGCATGAATAAAAATTTAAATAGGTTGGATGAATATCGTTGACAAACACAGTGTTAGTATTTGGAAATGTTATTTCTATGTTACATTGTGAGTGCACACTTTAACTTACCATAAACAGAAACGTGAATAGTCATGTTTCTTGAATGTGTCACGCTTCTATCCCTTTGGCTTAAAATGCAAGTATACGTCCCAGCGTGTTCTGGAGTAACATTGTAGAAAGTAAGAACTCCATCGCCATTCATATCACGAGGTTCGGTCTCAGGGACAAAACCACTTGAGTTGTAAACCCATCTGAAAGTTGGCTTAGGATTCCCAACCGCTTTGTAGATGATTTCCCCACGTTTTCCACCAGACATTTCTTGTTCTGTTTTGGTAGCATCCGTGTTAACTGAAAGAAAATAAATTCTTGAATAATGATCGACAAAGAGGAATTAATTTGAAATCTTCTATAACACCACTCTCGAACTAGAAAAAAAACATTTAGTTTAATCAGGTTAAGGAGCTTAAAAGTAAGTTGCTTGTTTGGATTGTATAAAATAAAAGCTTTTAGTCTCTTTATATTTTCTTCTTACCAAGAAAGAGTTAAGGTTATTCCATATTCCAAATACTTAGACATGATCTAAAACAATCGTTCAAACTCATCTGAATTATCCCTCAAAGGGAAAGTATCCAAGATGCTTTAAAAACCATACCCTGGACAGGCATAACTTCAAAATGCACGAAAGAAGAAAGTCATGCCTGTTAACTTTCATGGTGAAATACCCATTAGAACTATATCGATAATGCCTGTTTTCTTCTTCAATTGTTTTTTTTTTGTTATGAAAACTTAACACACTTTCTCCGCGTCCGGTGATTAAGAACATTGGTATAGTACTTACGTTTTGTTACAACACGAAAAAACTCGCGACGGTTGTTTTTTCCCTGACACATGTAAACCCCTCCATCTCTTGCACGAACGCTCTTTATGGTAAGTTTGTTTCCTTGGATTACCATATGTTCTGCTTTGCTGATCTTGCGGCCGCCAAAATACCAATGTTGAACCATTTTATCAATTGTACAGTCAAATTGGTATTGATCACCAATGATCAATTTATGCAGCTCCCAAGGTACTTCCTCTGTACCAAAAAAAATAAATCGTAAATGTTTTATCAATTGTACGGTCAAATTGGTATTGATCTCCAACGATCAATTTAATCGAGTCCCAAGGCATTTCCTCTGCAACGAAATAAAAACATAAATCGTAAATCTTGCTTATTTTCAATGAACTGAGAATTTTCTAATATGGAAAGAGGGTGAGTTGCAGCGTACGACAAGCGTCTTGAATTATGCACCTTAAATTGTTATGTGAGTGTTTTGGTCCCTTATTCATTGCTTTTTATAACAACTTTTATGTCAGTCTATTCTATGCAGTTTTGAACACACACGGTACAAGGAAAAACACAAACTAGTAGAAATGAAGCTCACGGGATGTTTAGTCAGGAATGCTCAATTGATCGATTGTCCTAAGATGACAGAAAAGTCCTCTAATATATAATGATAGCTAAAGCTGTCGATGATGCTTTAGTCAGAGGTGATCGTGATTAAGGATTAAGTGTTCCCACAGTATTCGAAAAGGTGGACTTCAGCTACTTTGTTTGGATAATCGTTTGTCATCACTCTTTAAGGGCTTTTCTTGCATTCTTAGCAAATTTAATGTCTTAAAGCTAAAAATTTGGATTTGGTTACCTGACCCTTACAAAAACAGTTATTTTAGCAGGAAATTAAAGCAGCCAGAAATCTAGAGTGATCCCCCAGTTGAAGTTGCGAAGCTTTGTATGTGGAACCATCCCAAATCAATGGTCTAAAATGGATATCAATAGAAAGATAGATCGCTACTTCTTACTTGGAAGACACATAAGACTTGCAGGTATTGACGATCTGCATTGAGCCTCAGGAAAAGCTTTGAACTGGCAATCCATTATTGATTTTTCTGTTCCCAAACACTTCAAGTTGCTTATAAGAGTGGTTTGATTCTTTGTTTTTTCAGTCTTACTCTCTGCAAAAGCTTCTTTAGCGTCTTCGTTGTAAATACTCCTACAGACAACTTTCGCCTCATCGATGCTCCAATTATCTTGACAAATTGTTCCCAACACTCCCTTAAAGAGTACTTGAACTTGTCCAAAATGGTATGAGCTTGTATGGTTTCCTTGTAACTGAAGCTTGACTGATATAAGAAATCCGCAAAAGAAAGTAATAATTGAACCTAAGATTCTCTCAATAAAACAAAAAAGTAACAAAATAATCATTTGGTTTACATTTACAAAGTAAATTTCTTTCTAAGGAAGTTCAAAACAACAAGCAAAACAGACTTCAATGTTTTATGTAAGATATTCATTGTTTTAGATGAACGTAAAAATGCTGAGGAGATGTTTGAAACATGATCAGCTAAGATTAAAAGTGGAATCTAAACCAAGATTTTGACTTATATCAGAAAGGCATTAGCAGGGTATACTTATAAAACG
The DNA here is from genome assembly GCA_026413305.1 of Hydrozoanthus tunicans. Taxonomy (NCBI): domain Eukaryota; kingdom Metazoa; phylum Cnidaria; class Anthozoa; order Zoantharia; family Hydrozoanthidae; genus Hydrozoanthus; species Hydrozoanthus tunicans. Next base: position 3,831 of record JAOBAT010092783.1, on the reverse strand, counting down.
ATTTCGGTCTAAACCATTGTTTACAATGTTCTCAAAAAAGCTTTATCTCTTTGTTGTTGGAATGCTCTCTTACGTTGCCAGTTTCTAAGACAAAACGTATACAAATGCAACAATAAATAATTTAATAAACAAAATAAATCCTTCTACACTTTAAAAAATTAAGTTTCTTGAGGAAAATTTCTGGTTTGCATATGTAGTTCAGACACTAGCACTCGTTTTGAGTTCCTATTTATTAATGCATTACAGGAATCATGCAGATTGGAAACTTAACAATGAATACCTTTGCAAGAAGCAGTGGCAATGCGACTGCACATCGGACTTGCTTTTATCATCCGTATTCCACACTTTTCTAGACCATCCTCCTTGCCAGTACAGATGAAGTCTGCTACCCAAAAACTGGAATACCGAGTCTTATTACCACTTGCATCAATCGCTGTTCCTCGATCTCCATCGATATACCCTTGGGATACACATGCAAGTTTTGCTGTTGTGTTCCCCCAGAAATCCTCACAAAGAGGTAACTGGGTCGAATTGTAGGTCAGTAGAACCATTCCATCCGATCTTTTCTGATTAAATCTTGTGCGAACCTTTGCTGCAAAAAGAGTTATTTGCTACGGTTACTTTGCAATGGCATGGATTCTAAATATAAAAAGCTCTATTTTCAAGTAAAATTATCCATTCCTTGAGCACTGAACAGGGGATTTCCCTTTTTTTTTTAGTTTCTCGAAAACAAAATTTTTTGAACAACTCAACTTGAGTTTTCGTTAACAGCTCACCCAAGGGTTTCTCCTGGAAATGAAGAAATTGGATTTTTCTATTTTGTCGACAGTTTTTGATTTTCTCGTCCGTCCGTTCTAAAAGTTGCTATTTGGTTATACAACAATATTTTTTTGTTAAAAAGTATACTTAGACGCGGAAATTTTCTTCCGTTATTCGATTTCTGAGTTCACAGACTACAACATTTTAAATCTAAAAAGTTAAAAAAAAAGTTTTATAGGGACTTACAATAGTGTTTTTTTTATCAATGTATGTTTTATGTTTTATATTTTTGAACTATGTTCATACTAGTCGGTCTGCTTCTTACCTTCCAAATTTACTGCAGAGGTTACAAGAGGAAAGAACCACGCCAAGAACAATGCATTGCTCTTCATCTTCAGGCATGAATCTGTACAAAATTACCTTGACAATCTCATCTTTGTTTCTTGTTTTTCTCAAGAATAAAGAAAGCATTGTCAAATGTCATAAAAACAAGTTTAGCAATATATACAATGGCCTGTTTTGTTACAAAGAATCGGTCATATGTGCAAGCAACTCTTCTGTACGTTCAAAGCCAATTCCTAGCTATAATTCCCTTGACAAAATAACTTAGTACGTGTGAGCACTGTCCAATGTGGTTGCATAAGGGTGTCCTTAGCGTAAACAAATAATTCATGAAATCAAACAACGCCAAAAGGCCAACTTTGGTATGATGACAAAATTTAAGCTTGCTAACACCTGAGAAAGCAACAGGCGAAGAAAATTAGCCCAAGCATAAAAGCATGTACGTCATGCATCGGGGAAAATTTACAACCACTTCTGAGTTGCATGTCACGGAAAATATTTAGTTTTAATTCGGCTTTGCCTGGGTGGTAAAACCAACGTTTTTACTTGTTCTGTTTCAGGGCATTGACAATTTAGTTTCGAAGGTTTTTCCGCTATGAATGATTTTTTTTTTTTAATTTTTAAGTCAGCTGGAATTCTTATCACTCTTTTTTGTCTCAAGATGCTTTTTTTTTAACGAAAGCATATTCAAAGCCACTAAATGGTTAACAGTTAGTCAAGAACGAGCGATGGTCTCATTTTTCTGAGCAACAAAGTGCTAAATTGGAAGGTGTCTATACAGAACAAAGATTAGTGTAGCTTGGACTTGACACTTGTGGGCAGGAAACAGTTGTTGTTACTTTTAAGTTACAATTGGTCTTAAAAGGCTCGAGATAAGAAAGAGTTCTTGTAATATTGTTAATGTTTTGTAAAATGTTGCAGTGACTATAACATGCAATGTTAATGTGACTTTGGAAAACAAACTTTTTGAAAGAAAGCTTCTTCAACTAACTACACGTATAATCCAGATGTCCCAAAGAACTCGAACTTGCATAATTTTTATGGTCTTAAATAGAATTCAAAAACAGTCTCCATAACTAAAATGAAGTTTCGCGCCCACGCGCAAATTTTTCGCTTCCGTGTCCATTGCTCGTATTTTAATGAATGGATTTAGTTTAAATAGCAAACCAATCAAGTAGCGCGAGGGGCGAGGTTTCTAAATCCTATATATTTTCGAGCTTTTTCTTTTAATTTTTTCTTACTTCTAACGTTAAGCACCTGTGTTGTTGAAACCATAAATGCCAAAAATGTAAAAACTCAAAAAGTGAAGACATTACAACGCCGACACGCATTATATATACACCAAAGTTCTGACAAAATTGTAAATTCTGTGGCTCCCATTCATTGTTTTTTTAGTTTTCCAAAACATGGCGCAGATGGTTACTTTGTTTTTTAAACTTGCTTTCTAAAGACTGTATCTTTTCAATCAAACGTTTTATCACACAAATTCAGTGGTAAAACACTCAAGAATCAAAATTTAAAGAAAACTGAGGAATTAACGAATACGGTATAATTAACAAACGGTACACATTGTAAGACATTGTCTTTGTTTGTTTTTTTAATTTAGATAAAGCAGATGGCATGCAGGCTGTTTTATGGGTCAGTAAAAACAGCACTGAGTAAAAGATCTGTCACCGACACTGTTGGACATTTTCAGTTCCTTTTGACACACAGGCGCCAATATTGTAAAAACATATTGTATTACTTTACTCTTTAGTAGCAAAATGTCACCCCAGAATAATTACTAGCACGTTCTTTAACCTCCTGTGTCCAAAACAAAGTTTTAAAACGCATTTCCCGAAAAGCTCTCTAACCGTATGATAGACATGCTTTAATCCTTGTAACTTTTTACTTCAAAAATGAATTCAATGAAAAAGCGCCTTATTTTTTATTATCAATCTCTTGAATGATGGTCTTTATATATAGATTAAACTCTGACAGGCTGTTATGAACAAAGGCAAGTGTACGAGAAATCTCTTGTTGTTTTACATAAAGAATATTTTGGGAATGTGGTCCTATCAGTAATTGGAAAACAATCATATGAACTCGTAACGGGTACAATTTTAGTGATCCTACCAAGAGAATAAAAAATAAATACTTTAGGAATGTGGCCTTATTATCAATTTTTCAACAATGATCACATCAAAACCAGATGAACTCGTAACGGGTACAATTTTGTGATCCTACCAAGAAACTAAGATCTTTAACGGAAAGATTTGATAAGTAATTACTTTAAGTAATTACGCTTTGGTCTAAGTTAAATAGAAAGCTAAGAAAAAGTTTCTGAAGGGAGGAAAGGTTATTTACAGGTAAGGCTTGTTTGACTTTTTAGTTCCTTTTTGACATCAGTCTTTCTTGCCAGAGAAAAACAGAATTGCAGCTTGTAGCTTCCGCATCATTGACGAAAAACGAATATCTATCAACAACACTGGGCTAACGACCAATGACTTGACTTAATGCCGTAAACTACAGAATATAACAAAACTATAACATTGCTACAGACATATTTAAAATTTGAAAAAAAATCGAAGTCGTACTCACAACTTATGTAGGTGTCTAGCCGATAGGTTAGGAAATTTCCAAAGTTGAATCTATTTAAGTGAGTCAAGGGGTCTGGGCATAGCTACGGTGTGCTACTTCGTGTTATACAACTATTATTTAACACCAAAATCCCCCCCCCCCCCCCCCGTG
>JAOBAT010092772.1:0-17246 GCA_026413305.1 Hydrozoanthus tunicans | reverse complement strand
AATGAGCTGTGCCCCCCATTTGCCCCCCTTTTGCCCCCCTTTTTTCCGGCTAATTCCATACATACTATACTACTATTATATTTATCTAATTAATATAAAATCGAAGTAAAAATTTTGCACTTGTAATTAATATATACTAGTGTCTAATTATCCTTCAACTAATTCATGCAGCGTGATCTCTAATTGTTCTCCATGGTAACAACATCAAAGAAATGTCAAAACTGCAAAACTGTCGACACTAAAACGTTGCAAACGGTTAATGTCGCTTAGCAAGGTAGCTGCACATGAGTAACTTAATCATCTAATAATCATTAAAACTAATTAGGTTGCCCTGGCAACCACTTCAAAAAACCCAGTACAGCATAGTTCCTCACTTACCTTAGACCGTTGAACATCCTCGTTGCAGTTCGCACATCTAACAGGAAATGCGGGACAGTCATCGTTTAAATGGGCCTTAGGAATAGATTTGATTTCAGTCAATAAATACGTTTTATCAAATGTATTCGATGCATTGGCGAGTCAGTTCAATAGCTAAATTTAAGTTCAACATAAAAAATTGAAAGACTTTATAAAAAAGTAAAATATATAAAAAGTTCTAAGGTTTTCACGCGTTAAAAAAAATCAAAATTTAGAAATGTATTGACGTTTCGCCTTCACTTGTGGAAGGCTTCGTCAGAATGATAAGAAGATAAAATATTAAATTTTACATTAAATTTTAATTTTTTTAATGCGTGAAAAACGTGTAACTTTTTATAGATTTTATCTTTTTATCATGTCTTATCCACGCGAAAGCCTAAAGATAAGTATGAGAGACTTTGTGTTTACCGAGGAAGTTTGAACGCTGCTTACGTAATCCTTAACTTCGTCATACATTTTTTTTTATACGAATATTGTTTCTTCGAGTGAGGCTAGATAATCTTATTTCTTGGCCAATTTTAGGCTGAAAAGGTTAAGAAATTTTTTAATGTTGGGCAAAATTATATTCTTTACAAACTCTGAGCCTCAGCAACTGTATTCTTAAAAAATGCAAGCTCATGATTTGGCCAACTTCAGCTCCAACATTCTTATGAATCTCTTTGGACCAGGAACTGGTCCCCAAACGCTGCTAATCTTGTTGTTGTTGAGGGGGCCACGTTTCTTGAAAAAACCCTAAGGCTCCGTCAATTTGCATTATATCGCAATAAAACTTCCCACAGCGACTCTAAGGGATATTCCCCATTGGTTGACGGAATTAAATTTTGGATTTTTGGATTTTTAGAGAATTTACAAGCAATTTCAGATTGCGCCGTTCGCAATAGTCAAAATCAATATGCACAGCCGAGGCCGACTAAAAGAACTAAAACTGCGCCAATTCGCATAATGTCGCAATAAAACTTCCCACAACGACCCTAAGGGATATTTCCCATCGATTGACGGAGTTGGAGTTTTGACTTTTGTTTTTTAGAGCATTTACAAGCAATTTTAGATTGCGACGCCGTTTACAATATTCAGAACTAATATGCATAGCCGAGGCCGACTAAAAGAACTAAAGATCCGTAAATTCGCCTTATATCGCAATAAAACTTCCCACAACAACCCTAAGGGATATTCCCTATCGATTAATGGAGTTGGATTTTCTTTTTCTTGATTTTTAGAGAACTTACAAGCAATTTTAGTTTGTGGCACTGTTCACAATATGCTTAGCCGAGGCCGACACTCCGTCAGCTCGTATAATATCGCAATAAAACTTCCCACAACAGCCCTAAGGGATATTCCTCATCGATTGATCTAGTTAGATTTTATATTTCTGGATTTTTAGAGAATTTACAAGCAATTTTAGAAATTAAAGTCTTATGCCCCACTGCACCCTTTTTTGATGGTTTAAAATCTTGATCGCAGCAGTACCGACATGTAGCTATAGCGCCCTGTGGTCCGACTCTTACCTCCATTAGATTTGCATTTATCCCTGCCTCACAGTAGCTGCACGGAATTATTCGACACAAACACTCGGTCTGAAGGTGTCCCTCGAGATCACATTTCTTCATCGCCATTCCACAAAATGGGTAGGGACAGGAGACTTTGACATAGTCGCACCCAGAAGTGTGAGCCTGTTCGGATCAACAAAGGTGAGGTATTAACCTTATTCATACTTTGGGGGAGGGGGAGGAAACAACCCGCACCAAATTCAATCACTCATAACTTTAGAAAACTGCAGCTAAAGCAACCAAATTTAGTGACTTTTCCTAAAATTTATCAGGGAAGAAGATGGTTGGTCTCAAACATAACTAAGCTGTCTGGTGTTGCTAAGTGGGGTTTTGAGATAAACATTTATTGTAAATCTCTATATATAGTTTTTCAGACACTGCAAATTGGAATGACCCAATCAGGAGACTTTGGCTGTACGCCTTTATTCTGACTTTGTATCTGACCGAATCAAGTCTAAAGCCCGCCTCCTCCCCGCGCCTTTCCACAATATCGTGAATTACCTCGGGCGTGTAAGGCGTTTTGTTTTCCCTCACCTTTTCTGGCTTGATAGGATTTTACTCTTTGATGACTTGTTAAGAATCGACAGTGTTATTATCACTATCAAAAACGGCTTTGGGGTTCTCCCCATAGCCAAAAAACTCCATGTCACGTCTCAGTTAATGTGTTGACAAGCCAGTAAACCAGTTCGCTAAATGCAGCACTGAAGATGTTTTCGTTAAAGTAGTCAAAACCATTTACACAATAGAAGCTTGAAAACATAAATGTAATGCTTTGCTAAGACTAAAAACTTAACTTATGCGTGCGGCCCGTTTGTGCATCTCCATGAAAAGTTTGTTTATAACGTACGTAATCCTAAACTACTTATGCAAGCATTGCAAAAATATGGTTGGTTCTGCTCACTATACATGTGTACAACTGTCGAAGAGACAAATTTTTCAGCCCGCGTTATCTCTGATTACTCTTTGATGTGCTGCTTACGGCAGTATTTTTATCGTCAATAAGTTGAAGTAAAAGTTTGCAACTGAACCGAATCAAACACAACAGACTGAAACAGTAAAGTATCGGTTTTAACCTCCAGCTCTCTGACTTCCCCTTTCCAAGTGCATCCTTCCTCCTTCAGCGGGCAGTGAACTTTCAGAGAAAGCACCTCTCTTTTCATGAAATTGTCAGGGAAAACCTTCAAAGCAAAAGAGAAATATCGACTTTTTTAAAAAAAAAACATAAAAGCTTACAGCGTTACCTGGGCTGAAAATTTAATTTCTTAGCTTTTTCAGTTTTCTTTATACAAATGGTTTGGGGAAGAATCTTGCTCTTATTTAAGTCTGGACACTAATTAAATTTTTCCATTTTCTGGGTGGGTGCTTATTCAAATGTAGTGTGTGTACGTTCGAGTAAATACAGTTCAAATAAAGCAATAGGCGTTTAAAAATTTTTGAATCAGTTTATCATTCCGTAATTTCCGGCAGTTATGATAAAGTTCAATCTTTACTACTGATATCATAACATAAACCAAGGGCAAAAAAACATCAGTTACCATAAAAACAAAGGTCACAGTTCTAAATTAGAACATTTTGCTGAGATCTTTTCCTCACCTCATCTTGTGACAGCGAAGTTCCGCAAACCAAGCATTGCAGCCGAGATGAACCATTTCTGTAAAATTAAGTGTTCAGAATGTCTTTCATTTCGATACGAATTTGCAACATTTTCTTGAGAAAATTTTAAACTGTTTAAGTGTCATTTGAGAATATTTTAAAACAACGCTATTGAGAGGGTTTATTGTCACGGTGATTAAAAAGCCACAAAATTGTGCTGAAGTTGCGCGTGGTTTGCATATGAATTTGTAATACTAAATTGAAAAGTTTCTCTTCTGTGTTTATCTAATTACAGGTTGTTTAAATACCAATATTTAATCATGTGAAATTATAGCAGCTTCAGTGATAAATGAGGTTACTAAGTTCCAAGGTTATAAGCTCAATATAGATTTCGAAAATGTTTATGCTGCAAATTTGCATATACGTCTGTGTCGTGCTGTGATTACTTCAAGTCTATTTTTGGAACAAAGTGACGCAACTGTTGCGAGCATTTTAGAAGAAATCCCAATTCCATTTGCTAAACGTTTTCCACAAGTTTGAAGCACAAAACTGTCGAAGTTTAATCATAATATAAAACGGACACCCGATCTTTAGCTAGAATGACGTTGCACTATTTCTCATGTTGGTGACAGTCAAAGCATCATTTTGTATTCAAATTTCAAACTGAACTCACCTAGCCAAGTTATTAACGCAAGATCCGCAATAACAGTGGCCACACGACGTCTGTACCGGGTCTTTTAGCAAAGAACCGCAAAAGGAACACTTATATTGTGCAGCAATGGCCATACGGTCTGACTCCAGTAGAATTACACCGGGCATCTGACGACAAATAATTATAAAACTGTGAATATAAACACTTTCAAATTATTTATATATAGAATAAGATTTTTTTAATATTCGCAGTCTAACCGTTTGCTATCGATTTGGATCGCTAGTAAGCGTTAATAGTCGAAATTAGCCATCGAAAATAGGCATCGATCCCAAAATGTCGCTAAGCATATGATGTGGTTTGCGCAGACAAAAAATACTAACATAGAGCTAGATTTGGCTGCATATGGCGAAAAGTCAGAAAACCGTCCTAAGCTGACTGCACGTTTTACGCATTCATGCAAACTTAAGCAAACCTGTCATCGCGAATTAAACTTTCGCCAAAAAATAATCATTTAGAACTTGTTTGATAATAACCATGTCAGCTACACGCTTTTTTTTTTTATTATAAAAACATGATTTTTAAACAACAAGGCTCAGATTTGCAAAAATTTAAGAACAACTCACTGAGAGTATGTTGACTGGCTCAGGATCTACTAGGCCTTCATCTTTAGCTACGCCTTAACAACATACAGAACAATTAAAAAGAATTTGCAGCTTAACCAAGTTCTGGTTTGAATACGGAAATAGTATTAGTCCTTGAATCGTCTCAGAAAAATGCATGACTCGCGTAACTTGAGATAAACAAATTAAATTTAAGGCCATATACAACTGATGAAATCGCTAATTTTGTTTAAAAACCCTCCACATGTTCTTAGAGTTATTCATTTAAGCAATATCTTTGCCTCTCTGTTCTTGTATAAAGTTTGGTTTCTATTTTTTTCAATAAGACTCTCAAAAGAGCAAACTCGTGCATGCCGTCTGATGATGCAACAAAAACTGCAAGCTAAATGCGAACGTTAACATAAACAAAAAAGCAAAGTTTTTTGTTGTTGATATCAACAAAAAAGTGTATAAAACACTTTTTTGTCATATGTTGGTTGTATATATTTAAAACCTTTAACTTTGTAGTCTTACCTTTAAATTGTAAGTCGCTTTGAGGCACCACAATAAATTAATTGAGTGTCAGCTTATAGATAAAAAATTAAGGCAGTTTCGATTAAATCGTTTTTTTTTTTCGGTTTCTGCTCGGAAGCTGCGAGCCACAAATCAAGTTTTAAGGCTGATGCTAAGTCCTAGGGCCTTGTTATATAGCTCGACTTTGCTGACTTAGCTGATCCATTTTGCTGACTAAGCTGGTGCAATGACCTTGTTTAAATGGGATCTGAGGCACGTGGGTGGCCATTTCATGATAGACTTTAGACTTTTTGCATACCAGGTCAGAGTGAGACAGCAAGTGATTGTATTTACAAAAATGATGTATGAGCGTTTTTGTTTTGTTCTGCTTTTTTTTCTTTAAAAAATCATAAATGGGAATAAACTGAACCGGCGTCAAATTACGTCACGCAATCTCCTTTGTCTACTCGTCACGTGTTACGTCGCTTAATTACACAATAGTGATGAAATTTCATATCCGGCCTCAAAAAATGCCAGTACCTTGCAAAAAAAATATTCAAATCGTCAAGCGATGAAAGTGAGTAATTAATAGAAAGTGAAATTATAAGTATATTTTGGACCGTTGCAATCCGCTTTGTTTATCATTCTGTAGTTTACAGTCACCGTAGGTTTTAGAAAGATCGATTATTTCTAGTGGCATTTCATATCGATGGCAAAACTTATTGATCAATGAATATAGAAACAAGGTTCGCAATATTAAGTGCTGGTATTCCTTAAGCCCACCGCACACTTGTGCAATAGCATGTAATTTTCGTCCCATGCAATCAAAATTGCAGCACATCGCTTCGGTGTGCGGGGGCCTGCGATGCAATTTCTATCGCATGCAATATTGATCGCATGGATCAAACATGCTTGATTTCTTTAAAAGTGAGAGCATCTTGTCGGAGGTTATTGCATCTTCTCGCAAACGTGTGCGGTGAATGTGCGACAACAATTTCGATTGCATGCGACGAAAATTGCATACTATCGCACAAGTGTGCGGTGGGCTTAACTTGGTAAAAAATCTAACAATTTTAAAATTTGTAATGCAAGAGCCGTACGAAAGGCATTACTGAATTTGTTGCAAGATCAACAACCTTTCAGCCAATAAAGACAGAATAGCGAACATGCAAGGCCGAATACTGCAAGATAGTAAATCACCAGTGCGATTAGAAAGTCGGACAAAGCCAGAATTTGCAGAGCCAGACGACTGTTACGTTCTTATTGGGATGCGTCAGTGACACGTAGCAATGTAATTCTATTAGAAACACCGGAATGAGTTCTAGTGTATTTATTACGCTGTTAACTCAAACCTCGTTTCTGTCACACCACTTCTAGACCAAACGGTACACGTGAACACTTGCGTGTTAATAAGTGAACCGAAGAGAAAGAGGTCGCCAAATGTATAATATATTTAAATAAAACTACGATTTGACAAAAGATTAAGGCCTGTTGAACGCAATTAACTACGGTTTGACAAAAAACAAACCTATAAAGCGCTAGAACATGACCAAACCATGCGATAAGATATTAAAAAAAAAGCATTTCGGAATTATTGGGAAATATAAAATGTGATACAAGATGCCTTAATTTATGCGAGGTGATTATAGCCGGCATATTACGTCAGCTTCCACCAATTCCGGAGCAGCGGGAACTCTATATTCACCAGAGTGACTTTACTAATTTAAGGTATTCACTGTTTAAGACAATGACGGTTGAGACTGAAATTCTTCATCCGGGTCAATTCCCGACCTGGGAAGCCTCCGAAACATGTGTTACAGTGAAATACTTGTGATGTCGAACTATTTTTAAGCCTTAGCCATACTCCGAGTCGACCGACAAAGGACTGCAGCCCTAAATGTTAGTATAATCCCGCAACCAGCAGCTGGGATAATTCTTTTACTGTAGTGATTTTAACCATCTAGCCTTTGTTTTCAATCGAATGTTGGCAACACTTCATAAGCAATAAAAAGAAAGCCGTGTAAGGTTTCAAATCGCATAAATTTTGATCCTAACTGTTGCTTCCCTGTTTTTAGCATATTGCAGGCTGTTTGACAGAATTTCTGTCAAGTCGTGTTAAAACACTGCAGCTTTGAATATATCAGTTACAAAACAATGACGGAGTTCCACACTACAAAAAATACGCTGCACCGGACGCGTGCTGTGTGTACGTTACGTCACATGATTCTAATTTTAAAACATAACTCATATGCGTTGAATTAAAATGAGAAACAGTGTTTCGAGATGGCCAAACGCTGTTAATTCTTGTACGCTCTAAAACCATTCGACCCAAAACCAGCTAAGATTAAAAGGAAAATTGTCGGGTTAAGGCTGTAATCGGTGATTAGTAAGAAAATAATCGTGAGCTGACTCGTGTAATTTTTGTTGGCGTCGATTCATGCAGACTGTCGCATGGCCTGTCACCGCAAGTTATTCAAAACTGTTTTATTTTAATATAAAGAGTCATGTCAGCTGAACGCTTTTTTGTAAGAACAACTTTCGAGTTCGGTCATTAACTTAACAATTTTAAATATATAGCAAAAAATAATAAAAATTAATGATTCGCTTACTTAACATAATTTTATCGAGGTATACGTATGGGTTTGTTTCTAGCAATATCTCTACTTCGAGCCAGAAAAGCTTTACTAAAATTCATTCTTGATGGAGGTTTGTTGTCCTGCAACTCAATTTTATAGCTTTTTACACACTTAAATTACCAGAGTTTAGCTTAAAAATACCGGTTTCGTCCTTCGGACCTCTTCAGCTTTTCGCCATGTTTGTTAAAGTTTTGTTACGTATTGGTTTTAACTTGAAACTAATTCCGACTATTCAAACCCTCATTCAAATTTTCAAACCCCCATTCAACCTTTCATCCATCATTTACCTTTTCGAAACCTATTCAACCTTTCATCCCCTCATTCACTTATTCAAATTCTATTCAACATTTCATCACCTCAATCAACTATTCAACCCTACATTCAACTATTCAACCCCGCATTCAACTTTTCAAATCCCCATTCAACACTTCATCCCTTCATTCACCTATTCAAATCCCGGCATTCAACCTTTTCAAACCCTGTTCAACCTTTCATCCCCTCAATCAAACTATTCAATGCTGAATTCAACTGTTCGAACCCTCATTCAACCTTTCATCCCCTCATTCAACTATTCAAATCCTCGTTCAACTGTTGGAGCCCTCATTTCACAATTCAGCACAGCATTGTCTAACTATTTATCCCCTCACTAAGCTAGTTATCCCCTTATTCAACTATCTAACCCCTCAATCAACAATCCACTTTTCTTTTAACTATCCAACCTCTAACTCACCTATTCAATGACTCATTCAAATGTTCGACCCCTCATGCATTTCACAATTCAGCCAAGTGTTGTCCAACTATTCATCCCCTAACTAATTTAAGCTATTTATTTCCCTTATTCAACTATCTAACCCCTCAATCAACTATCCAACCCCTCTTTCAACTATTGAACCTCTAACCCTCTATTTAATGACTCATTCAAATTTTCAAGCAACTACATTAGCTAAAGCTTACCTCGGTTGAACTAAAGTATTCGCCATCACAAACACATCTAAGGTTTTTACTAGATAACAGGCCTGCACAAATTGAAAAGTTGCTTAACCTAACAGTGGGATAAGCAAAAAAAACTTAATGTTTAATCTATTTCATTTTTTTTTATGAAGTAAACTCATGCAATTAAGATCTAAACTTGAAAATACTTTTTTTCTGACAGTACTAGTGGGAACAATATATAAATACATTAAGAATATATAATGTGTACTATCTTATATAAGCTAGCTTGAATATTAATTGCAGTATTGAAAATTCATTATTACACAATATTGACAAAGCATTACTGTGGAGACTTAATATAAATATATTTCTAACACCATCTCTGTTTACAGTATATTTAACAATTATGCCTCTTGCCCTCATGGGCTAGTAGCCAAATAGCCTATTCGGTGGCAATTGTTTTTGAGAAATCATATTAGTTGGTCAAAAATCAGAAGTAAAAAATCTTTTTTAAAGCTCTAAAATTAATTTTTTAATGTTTACGACAAATATGATCACGTGCAATCGCTACTCGTAGACTATCACTAATAGCCTATGAGTAGGGTAGCCAATCAGAATGCAGCATTCATGATAGACCACTAGTATAATTTTACAAAATATGTATACAGTGTATATTATTTTCAAAGCAAACTTATAGAGAAGTGTTCATTGTTTTATACATTTACAGTTAAAAAAACATTTTTGACCATCACTGAAGAATATCAAACATGCAACAAAATGCATGCAGCAACAAATATTGTATCTTTGGCATCTTGTTTCATAATTCAGTCCAGCATGAGACTGGAATCTAGCTAGAGAGCCAGTGCAGGCCCAATGTATCTAAAAACTATGTACTTATAAATTCCTACAAGATATTAAGCTATTTTGAATACAATTAGAAAGCAAAATGGACCTACATATTTCCATGGTTTAAATTAACTTCCTGTGTACATGTGCATGTTGTTGTCATTTTGAAATAAAATTGTGAGGCCCTAATTAATGGTTGCATGGTGCCAGCTAAACCCCCTCTTGCTCACTGCTGTACATGTTGTATTTGCTTAAAGAGTGGAGAATGGCAGAGTTGCAATTTAAACTGAACCACATGTACATCACACTTCAAAATGGCAGCACATGGGAAAATCAAACCATTATAATGCTATTGATCAGCAAACTATAAATTTCTTGGTGTTAGATCCAGATCTAGCTAAATGTATAGGATTATCAAACTTGAGCTGCAGAAAAATATATGCAGGACACACTAGACAGCTAGCTTATTAAAAGTTAATACTTGAGACCAATGATGTCATGATACAAAGGAGCTAGATTCCTTTAAAGTAGAAAATTAAAGGATGTTGCAATTGCGCACTTAATTTTTTTTGTGTGCAGGAATACATTTTGCAAGAGCATTAAAGCCCTTGCTTTAATTTGGTAAAGTGGAGGTTGGTAGACATATGGATTATGCATATATGTATAAATATACACCTGTATAAGGTTATGTATGTAAGTTGATATGTGGATGTATCTAATGAGTGTGTGCATCTGATCTATATTTAATACATGTACACAATATCTTAAAGGGTATAATCATGTGCATGCATTCATGCATAAATGTATACCATTTTGGGGAATGATATCGATGTACATGCAGTACTAATTAAGTTATATTATAGCACCATTTAACCTTTACCTAACCTCGAGATCAAGCTGTCAATGCAGGATCTACAATAATGATGACCACATGGTGTTTGCATTGCATCTCTCAAAAGATCACGGCAAGATGGGCAGATAAACTTGGGAGGTATTCCTGTCCTGCTTTTTTCAGGTATGTTGTACCCAGGCATCTTTGAGGTTAACACTACAGAAAATTATAAAGACAAACTGAATATTAATAATAAAATCTTTGAGGACATAAATCTTAGAGGTAAATAATATAAAATTAATGTAACACTTAAGCCTTTTGTAATCCGGGGGGAAAGGGGGTGGGGGCTTACTCCAAGGTTGAAAGGCAGGGGAAGAAACAGGGGGGTGGATTTCTACCCCCCTTTTATACACTACCGAAATAAAACTAAAAAAAGATAAGATTTATCAATAGTTTGTCACTGTCAGCATCGACAAAACCGAAATTAAAAATACCTCTCAGTTTCAAAACTATTGTCAAATAGTTTTGAAAAATACCAATTCAAAATAATTATTTGACAAAAATTTTCCCTAAATAGTTATGGGTTGACACTAAGTCCCCTTGTGTTGTACTGAGCCTGATATGCAGTGAATAATAAAGGTGCATGCGCAGTAAAATGTTTGCCCAAAGGCCTTTATGTCTTAACTTCTTATCAGTTATCACACATTACGGGACTGTATTAATTAGCAGTCTAATAGCTTGTAAATCGCTATTTTCAAACCCAAGGCTTGATTTCTTGGTTCAACATTATGTGCAGTTTCCTTTTGTATTTAAACCTGCCAAAAAAACAGGACTGGCTATTTTAACCCCTAAAATATATGACAGTCATAATTATAGTACTTTAGGTACCACCCCAATGTATAATATAGAGGGAGTATCCCTGATAATACAAATATATGCAGGCAGCATTATAATTAAATAAAACTATATATCATGATCATGCAAGAAAAAAACACCCATTCTTTATAAACTTGGAAACATCAAATAATTACACTGTATCAAAAGCATGATCATATGATCTTCAAGAGGGTTTCAGATAGTCAGTTGTTGAAAGTAAAACTCTTCATAAGTAGTTGCTTTGAAAAGCTTAAATTTAGCTTTTTTTTTATAACATTAAAATATTTAATATTTTAGCTAAGGAAAAAAAATGTTCCAGTTTTTATTTCATTATGTTTAATGCTTTGACGTCTTGCATTCATGATCCCAAGCATTATCAAGTGAACTTGAGGTTAATAAGTAAAGCATATACAGCGAATTTAGTTTTTGAAGGGAAAATATGCATTCCCTAAAATGAACAAAGTGATATGTCTAAAATTAGCTAAAGATTAAGCTCTGAGTGCAAATAAAACAATTAATACTTTTTGTTACAATCTACTTTGAACCTTCAATTGAACAAGAAAAAACACTTTCAACAAACTTATAGCTCAAAATTAAAAATCTCTGTAATTGTTCAAATGAATTTTAACTTTGAAAAAAAAATGATCAACATCAGTTCAAATCAAACAACGAATTTGTGATGAGTATGCATGTTTCGTTTTGGCTAATCTTTAAACAAAAAGCTATATTTTAACGTAATACGAAAAGAAAACTGAATCTGGTAATTATAAGTATGTTAGATTCCTGCCATTGCAACCAAAACGGAAACTGGTTTTTTTGTTCCCATAAACTCGTGACAAGTGCGGATAAAACATTTATATCCACTGTTTTAACTAAGACCAAATCCCGTACGTAAAGTGCTAACAGTTTCATAAACATATGTTTACCTCGTAAACCATAGAGTCTTTTCTCGCTTTCTTGAACTTCGTAGATCTTTTTGGATTTATTCGAAGTTGCTGGCAGTCGGCAAGCTACTGTAGTGGTTAAAGATGTCTTTGATCATTATGCAAACTTGATCCTGGAAGGGAAAATTTTTAAACCACCAACAACTTGAATTTGCATTGACCATTAAATCATTTGTACGAGAGTTCACTCGTTTTTGGTTACGATATATCTTTTTAAAAAAAATATTGTTGGTGTAGACTTTAGTGCCAACTCATCGTTAATTCACCAAACCTATCTTGAATTTGCAGGTGCAAGAAAGAGATGCAGACATGCGGTTAGAAATCTAATACGCTTTTGACATCAATCAGGAAAGACAGTGTTATTCGCATTCGAATTCGGTTAGGCAATTTCGGTGTTACCTCTGCGAGCTCGTGTGCAACACATTCGGCGTATTTTCAGAGAGGGAAAAGCTACTACACTACCTAGCACGAGAACCGAGTCTAAGAATCCACACTCTGAGAAAACGCGAGTAGTATAAACTCACCTTGCGATGAATGGATCGACGCTTCTTGCTTTAAGTTTAACACATGTTGGTGCGTGGTAACGCTTTCGCGAGCAGAGATTTTGTAATACGATATTAATTTAAATGCAATATAGCAAGGATAACTCAAACAGGATGTAGGCTGAAAAGAAATTTTTTGAAGTAGAGAAAAATCCGAGACATCTTGGCACAACCATGCAACGTCGCTGAAAACAAACAGAAAAGGACGACCGGAGGCTGAAGTTCGATATTTATCTGCTGCGTGAGCCAATGAACTTCGACGCACACTCTGCCAAACCCTCGGTCGATCCTAATATGGAGACGGGGAATCCCCTGGCCTGTTCGGATTCAGTTCAAGGTGGTGCGTGCGACTCTCGAAATAACAATAGTTTTACATCAATAACCACAAACCGAATAAATATAAATATGTCGACTATTGCTTTTCTGATTCTGTCGAGGACGAAATGCACTCCCTTTTTGATTGTACATACTATACGGTTGATAGAAATATATTTTTGGGAAAACTTTGTCAATATCTAGGTTCAATTCCATCAGAACACAATGTAGTGTCCTGGACAATATGTATGTACATATACGACGCTTATAAGTAGTTGGATTCTAGTGTTTAGGACAATATGCATGTACATACACGAAGTTTATGGGTAGTGGGGTTATGTATTGGATTAAAAACATATCTGGCAGCAGAAACACTTTGCAGAGAGCTGTAAAATCGGAACCAATGAGCGGACTGTGAGCGGACTGTACGACACGAGGGAGCCAGTCAACGAACAAAAGCACGGGTGACTTGTCCGCAATCTGGACCCTGTGAATAAATCAGAGTCTTTGCGTGTTGAGGAACTGGGCGAGTGTGGTTTGGACAGTTTGGTGAGTAATTTAACTGAATTTATAAGATGAATTTCTTTAGATTTGCGCGTTCTTTTTGCCACAGCTTTTATAGTGTGTTTTTTGTCAATCGAATCAAAAGTTTCAGAGATATTTATTCAGTTTTAATCCAAAATATTGGAAAGCAAACGACCCAACAAAATGGCCACCGAATGAAAGACGTGATCACATGTTTGCAGAAACGAAAACCCGCTAAGAAACTCAATGAGCCTCTTCGGAGGATATTCAAGCCTCTTCGGAGGATATTCAAGCCTCTTCGGAGGATATTCAAGCCTCTTCGGAGGGTATACCAGCCTCTTTGGAGGATATACGAGTTTCTATGGAGGATAAACCAGCCTCTTATGATGAGAATAATGGAGCCCGTTTACTGGGTAAGTCAGTCTTTTGAAATTCGACCTCTTGAAAAGAATGATGTAGTAAATGGAATTGACATTACGCCTGTGAAAGCTGTGGTAATTCAGAGCAAAAAGTATGCTACAATTACAAATCTTAATCATTGTTACACCGATAGTAGTTTGAAATTGAACAAAGTTTCATACAAAGTCTCTAATAATCTTCCTGTTAAACTAGATAAAATCACGTGTTTGCGTAGATCGACAACTAGGAAACTGTAAAGGAATCCAAAAATCATACGAGTTCGAGATTGCGAGCCTTCTAGCTAGATTTCCTTTCGCAAAACTTATACGAAAATTAAGGAGAAGAAAATTGAGAAGCAAAGTGAAGGGGATTTTGAAGAATATATTCCATTTTCCTCTATTGTGTACAAGTTGTCAGTTAATTACAAGGCCTGGTAAATTGTCTACTCGATCGGAAGGTGTGATAGTTTTTTTAGTAAAAATTTTAAAGCTTTTGACAGAAGTGTTACAAGAAACAATACATTTTTTCTGAAATAGATGATACATGTAAATTTAGAATGAGAAGATTTTCTTCTGAGCGATATTGTGTGTCCAGAAGGGAATTATTATTGTCAGGTGATTTGGAATTAAATCCAGGTCCTGTTCATGTTCCTGAAAGTCGAGTTTTACCATGGGTATCTTCTACTGCATTGTTGCAGTTGAGATTGCAACAACATAGGTTAAGACCATTAGATGTTGGTGGTGCAGGTAATTGTTTTTTCAAAGCAATTTCACATCAGCTGTATGGTGATCCTTCTTTTCACATGAGTATGTGTGCTGCTGGTATTGAATACATGAGAGACAATCCGGCTAGATTAATTGAAAGTAACACTGAGAATTTCTGGTTATAATATCTGGCACACATGTCAATGGAAGGAACATGGGCACACTATAAAAGCTGTGGCAAAAAGAATGCGCAAATCTAGAGAAATTCATCTTATAAATTCAGTTAAATTACTCACCAAACTTTCCAAACCACACTCGCCCAGTTCTGCAACACGCAGAGTCCAATTTATTCACATGGTCAAGATTGCAGTCAAGTCACTTACTAGAATAACAAAGTGATTGAAGAACATTGTAAGTCCAAAGAGTTACTTCTGGTATAATTTGATTATTGATAATGATATAGTGTGATACAGTTCTGTCAAATGTTAAGAAAAAGAACAAACCACTGTGACAAAAAGTTGTTTATTTGCCTTTCATAAGCCATTTTCAGTTTCAAAGTTGAGTTTTTATTAAATTGAATTGCAACTGTTCATATTGAGCAATGGATTTTCCAACTGCTGATGACAATCACTAGCACATTAGCAATGCAGTAATGTTGCTTATAGTACAACAGTAATTTAATAATGATGTAATATATCTCTTAGTTAAATTATGTAACATCTTCTTAACTGTTTCAGCACCAGCCAGTTTATCAACATCTAACTTCTCCTTACATAACCCATACTTAGTAAGTCATTTTGTAATGCAAAAATGAAAATTGATCAAACAATGAAAGCTGCAGAGAATGAAAATCTAATTCTCCTCAACTGACTACATCAAAGCTTAAGGTTGGGACAATTACCACCACAACATTTGTCGTGTTTGGGGCTGAAAGGGTTAAGCATTAACATCAATAGCAGTGAAAAAACATGTTAAGTTCAATTAGTTTCGGATAAAATTAATAAAACAACAAGTTTGAAAATATCTCCATTGCTACTTAGTGGCATTGACATTGTTGTAGATACAGATGGTAAGTTTTATGTAAGATTTCATTAAACATAAGGACATTTTCATAGTAGCTCAAAATGTCTACACAGCAATATCAGTCATATCTCGCAGTGTCCTAAGTTTTTGTTCTAAAGTTCCAGTTACCATTAATAAAGCCAGTTGTGTTTTGAATAAAAGTGATGTTGTTCAGTTTGTAGTTAATATGATTAGTTAATGCAGTTTTATTCAAATATTCTTGAAAATCACCAACTGGAAAGTATACTTGAAAATGAGCACACAGCATCAAAAATTATTTATTTCATTGCCAGGGCCAGTTATTTAAAGGGCAACTAACTTTAACCCGGGGTTAACTCTTAGCTAAACAACCACAAAATTATATTAATTAAAAAATGACCAGTCCTCCCTTACCCTCCCCTACAGTTGCTAGACCCTAGGGAACTCTAATGCTCTCTGGGCGATGCGCAATGCAAAACAGGAACAACCTTAGATACTTCCAGCTGATCCGAGATATTGGAATAAGCCAATCAGGTGCAAAGAAGCAGAAAAAAACTGCTATCATCAAGCCTAGTCCTCCATGCATGTATTCTGCAAACAAAATATGGCTGCCTTGATTTTGGCTTTCCAGATCTACCTATAGATTGACTTGCTCGATCGTGCTTTCAAAAGCAAGTTTAACTTTTTCTGAAAGTCCATTATAGTGCTTCGTCAGCCGTTAACATTTCTCACAAAATTTAACAGTTCCTTTCACAACAAGAACATGTAAAAACTTTAAAATTAAAACCATCTGGTCATGATATTTTTTCTGTTAAATTTTGCGAACTTGCTGCAACAGTGCAACACTCTGAAAATTGCCAAATTTTACAGGTCAAAAAAGGCAACTGTGATGTCGAACTTTGTCGCAAATTTTACACTGCAGGAAAGCTCTATTATAGTATTACAACGTATTAAAAAAACAGCTTGGGTAATCATTAAACAGCCCGCTTCGAGTTTCGAAAGTCAAGACTATTTTTGATATTAGTGCAACACTCCGAAAATAGTGAGTTCGAAAAAGCAACTGCAGTTTCAAGCTTTGTTAAAAATTTTACACTACAAGAGCTTTATTATTGTGTTACAACATATTAAAAATTCAGCAGGAGTAACTCATAAACCGCCCTTTTCGATTTTCGAAAGTCGAGACTAATTTTGGTTGTTTTTACTTCAAACTGAACACATGTCACGCACGCTCACTTTTTGTATAAATGCGAAAGGTAGCCAGTATTCTTCTATGGCAGACTGCACTCCCTTTATAGTGTTTGTAGAATGCCAGCAAGATGATGCCCAACCATT
>JAOBAT010092761.1:0-17248 GCA_026413305.1 Hydrozoanthus tunicans | reverse complement strand
CTCCCCCCCCAACCCCATGGCCAGTTTCTGGCTACACGCCTGATGGTATACTAACATGTGATAATAATTATTGTGTTCAAGAATGAATGGTTGGAGCAGATTGAGGAATGTAAGAAGAACTTTAAGTTGAAACTGGAGCAGGATGTAAGAAGCCAAGGAGACACAAACAGTAAATTCAACAGGAATCCTTTCAACAGTAATGAGGATGATGACAGTACAAACCCATTCTTCAAAACAGAAAGCATCATAAGTAATCCCTTTACTGATGACAGTGCCAAGAACCCTTTCTTGTCTGATGAGGATGCCAAAAACCCTTTCCTGGATGATGACACAAACCCCTTCGGTGACAGTATGTTGAAACAGTTAAATGTTGATATTAAACAAGGTGTTCTTACTATTGAATGATACAGTGATTGTCAGAAAGTGTCAGTGAGTTGGCCCATGTTATAATACCAGTATTATTAATAACTGCTACAGTTGAACCTCAACATAATGAATCTTTATATATTAATGAACACCTCATGTAGTGTCATAAAGCATGATGAGATTGTAGTAGAGAACATGTGGAAATAGGAAGAGGTATTACATGAGCATAAATGTATCCAGGCTGTGTACAGCAATAGAATACACCTGAATCAAGGTTTTGTGGAACATTAATACATACTGGAATCAAGGTTGTGTGGTATATGATTATTAAAAACAAGCATTATTACCTCAGTAAAACAAAACTACTCAAACTGTGGAAATCATAAAACTAAATTGCTTGGTGATAGATCTAGATTCATGTACAGGGTTATCTAATTTGAGCTGCAGACCTAACAAGAGTTTTATTTTAAACCAATTATAATAAACAGTGAAGAGTTACTTTAATTGTACTGGAGTTGGCTCCATGGAAAGTTAGACAGACTATTCAGCAATAGTGTTACATGATAAAACTTGTGGCTTCATGAGACAGCACACTGTGCATGTGTGGGGAGTACATTTTCCCCAATCTCCTCTTATACCTCAACTCAGTTGACAATGACCAGTTTTGTCTTTATCAGATAAAGACATATTCGAATTCCCTTCTGATTGGTCAGTTACTTGATTAAACATGTGTTCACTCAACCATAATTTGGTTATCAGATAAGACATGTTCACTTGATCATGATAAGTTGGTTATCAAATAGGCATACTTGCTCATGGCAGTCATGATACGTTGCATTGGTTATCAGATAGACTTATTTACTCATGATACAAGCTGGTTATCAGATGGATAATTCACTCAAGAAAAGTTGGTTATCAAATAGACATATTCACTCATAAGTTGGTTATCAAACAGACATATTCACTCACGATAAGTTGTACTCAAAAGTATCCTTTTACAGGTGAAGTAGAAAGCAGAATATCTAGCAGAACCACCAGCACCGCCACAAGCAGACTGAATATCAAGGTAATTACAATCATTTCTGTGTGTTTTAACTTTTATATTTTTATTAAGTAGGTAGAAAGATAAAATATAAGAAAGAAATGTTGAGCCAACACAATTTTCAAACTCTTTTCTTGCTGCCATACAAGAACTTCAACAAGATGTTAAGAATGATTTTGCAAATTTCTAGCAGCACACACTGTTGCCTTTTTCAAGTGTTTAGTTAAAATTATAAGAGTTGCAAACAATAAGAGCAGTATGTGCAGCTTTGCTGTTGCTTGCTGCAGGCACAATCCTAAAGCTGTTGTCTGTTGTCAGAGTGACTTTGCCTGCAGGCTGGCTGGCATATAACACCTCAATTCCTTGACTTTGTTATTGCATTGACATAAGGTAGACCCTGCATGCATATGGTAATCATATCCTTGCAAAAGCCAATTCTAAATTTCAATAAAGTCAAGTATTTGTGAAAATATAAACTTGGAAGAAAGAAATCCTGTAATTTTTGGTGAAATTCTGCTGTAAAATAATTGAGAAAAAAGGACAAATGACTAGAAAAAGGTCAACAGCTGAAGCACATACTGTTGCTGTAAGATGAAGAACAACCAGTTTGCGTATTTGAGAGTATGTATTCTTTAATGCAATGAATCAATAGTTTTCAAGGTTGGCAATGGGAAGTTGCACAGAGAGGCTGTATGGAGTGAAACTTGTCAAACAAACTTAACTAATCTGAGATCACTTCTAGTTTAAGCTAGACAGTATACACTCGAGAAAAGCATCAGTGTGCACTGCGAAAAACTTGTGAAACAATTTTTTAGATAATTTAGCTTCTTAGTGCTACATTTTGGAAAGCTGTTGTATATTATGGAAATGTGACAGAGTATATGCCAAACCCCAAACTTTCGCAAAACTTATTGCAGCAATGGGGTGGGCGCTTACTCAGTCTAATATGGTTAAATACCATCAGCTGTTAGCTCTAAATGTTATATTTAACTTAACTATTTTGTTGCTCATAGAATGGTAAGGGATGGCTTTGTGATTTACCTGAAGACCTTGATGTGTGCATTGCACAGAGAGACTTTGAAAAAGCAATGGAACTGATAGACAAAAGTGAGTTTCCCATTTTTTATTATAAACTCCAGACTTGATAATTTTGAAGTTTGCCAAGTCTAATATTGGATCATTCTGCCACAGAACATGGTTTGATTTAACCTATTTTGAACTTTTCCTGAAGTATCTGCTTATATCCAAACATACAATGAATATGTTTTGTCACAAGCATAACCTCCAATGTGATTTTAACAACAATAGACCTAATTCCCTATTTGCGTCACAGTCTCCGAGTTAGGTAAACAATACACTGTAAGATGCAAAATGATGCACAAAGGTCCTTTATTTCTATGTTTTTTTAACATTGTTGGCTAAAGATAATTTACCTTTTATAATTTTCTGAAGGTTAAAGGCCAGATAATTTCAACAGATAATTTTTTCTTTCATAGTTTTCTGAAGGATAAAAAGTTGCAAAAAGTAAAAATTTAAGATATCCGGCCTCAGGTGGAAAAAATGGTTGTTAAGTTGTGATGCTTGTGCCTTTCCACAGCCTTTGAAATGTTTTTTGTACAAAGCAAATAAAGCAACATCTTTGTTTACCCAATTCAGTTCATGTGACTGACCAGCTGATTAGATCCACTAGTATAACAACTAAACCATACAGCAGTACTTTTTGGCACTGTCCATCAGTCACAGGAAAAACAACTAAATGGGGGGGAGGGGGGAGTTTTAGCTAAAAGCAAGGTTACCTATACATTTGTTGTGTGTGACTCGAGCTCTCTTTGCCTGTATATTTGGTTCTGGTTGGTAGTTTTCTTTTTGCTTTTGTCTTTCACTTCGAAGTTTTTAAAGTATTTTAGAGCTTGCAAACACTAGCTGTTTGTTTCTCCTTTGAATCGCGGCAATCAGCAGTAATGGTTATCTGGCTGTTTCATTATCCAATAACTGCCATTACCCCCAAAGAATGTTTGGTAACTCACATACTGTGCTAACAGTGGCTTAATAATCGAGATTAATCAATATGTAGTTTCTAAGGCTTTTTTTACCACTGTAATTTTGACAATATAACAGCAAACAACTACCTCAAAGAGAATGGACACTCCCAGGCACTGAAAGAGATCAAGTGAGTCTTCTGTAGTTTAGTTATATAAGGAGTTAATCACTTAGTATTACTCAGGCAACAGTGTTTTATTGCGGTTTTGTTGCCGTGATTTGAAAGATTTGATAGAAATTAAATGCCAGTGGTAACAGCATAATCTACTTGAATCTTATAAATGCATTAAAGAGCACTTCCATTGAGGTTCAGGTAGACATTAGAAGCTACTGTATCGAGCATTAATTGAAGAGATGACTTCCAGCTCTGAGTGTCATTGCAACACTTGACCAACTGTGGCCCACTTTCTGCTCATACTGTTGCTGTTAAAGTGCAAGTTATTGGAAAGACTTCCTAAAATGGTAACCTATTACAGTTATTTATCTTTTTAGAAACTATATTCATTTATTTTCAGAGTTTTGGTTTAAAAAAAAAGTTAAAAGGAAAAATTAATTGCACAACATTTCAGGGTCGTCATGAATCCATCCTCAAGTGAGTGACTTAACTGTAACTTTAGGCAGTGAAGTAAGCTCAATATTGGTGTTGGAGTCTTCTTACCTTGCATTATTTATTCAAGGCATTAAGTGAAACATGTTACTCTTGGTTTCTAAAAATGCAGTACTTTACTTTATTTTACTTTGCTTGCTGTAAGTGTATGACCTTAAACAAAGGCTTTTGTTTCAATTTCTATACATGTTTCAAGTTTGAATTTCGAAAAAACTAAGACAATTAATTAGAGTTTTCTCTTTCGTTTTAATGCGTGTAGAATACGCGACCCTATGTTCTCTTTTTTTGATGGCCCGGCCACACAAAAGTAGCATGTGAAATGCATTATACTAAGATTTTATTGAATGATTTTCAGATTTGTTTTGTGATTTATTTTATTGAGTCAGGACGTTTGGGAATCTCTTAGGGTCCGAGTCGACCATCGTGTGAAGCAGTTGGTGGAGGCTTTGATGAAAGAACTTGCTGGTCAACAGAGTATTCTCCTACATGGGGGGCCCCGAGCCACTAGAAGGGCTGTCACTCTCTTAGTGAGACTGGGGAGAGCAGCTGAAGTGAGTTGTGGTTGGACAAGAACTAGTAGGAAGAACTATAAATATATTTTTCAAGGCCTGTGCTTTCGTTTGAAGCAGAAACGAGTTCCTAAAAAGGGTTTTAGAAACTTCACTTATTTGAAAAGAACTTTTACAAATTGAACCTTTTAAAATTTATAATTGTCAGAAAGTAACTGATGGTCATTCGGTTTTTGTATATTTGATATAGCAGTTATTTAAATTCAACAAATGGCTTTTCTGTTTTTCCATATTGATACATTTGTCCAAAAAAAAATAGTTTTATGATTCTAATACCAGCTAAAGAGCAAAAGGGCAGAGTAGGAACTTAGTATGCTCTCATGTTTTAAACGTGTGCATGCAGAACTATATTCCGAAGAAGGACGTTTGCCTATACTGAAGAATTTTTAAAAAGTTAACAAAAGTCTCGATACTTTTTATGTTGTGTCACGGTGCACACGCCCAATCCATGCAAAACTATCTCGTGATAACAATTTCAATAACATCACTAGCTGTACAGCTGAAATAACACTCCTTTTAGTTCATTTCCCTTCAGTTATTTTTTTTTAATTTAGTAATGATGTGTTCATCAAAGCTGCTTATCGACCACATAAACCCCAGGGTTCGTTTGGGTCCTTAAAAACCTTAAAAGTCCTTAATTTTCACTTTCCAAAATTTGAGGCCTCAAAAGTCCTTAAATTTTACAATAATTAGTCATGGTTCTTAAAAAGTCCTTAAATTCTTATTTTTTCTTTGTTATGACAATTTGATAAATGTCAACAATGCCCG
This sequence comes from Hydrozoanthus tunicans, assembly GCA_026413305.1. NCBI lineage: Eukaryota > Metazoa > Cnidaria > Anthozoa > Zoantharia > Hydrozoanthidae > Hydrozoanthus > Hydrozoanthus tunicans. Next base: position 11,856 of record JAOBAT010092761.1, on the reverse strand, counting down.
GGAAATGCATTTTCCAAGAATCTTGGCTCAAAAGGGCAGAGTTTACTGGGTGGCTTCAATCAGTTCCTGGAGATCCGTACAGCGCTTCGTGCATGTTGTGTATATCACTTTGTAGGACTATCGTGTTACTTATTTGTTCTTTTGCTGACATCAGGTTGCTTTAAACATTTTTCATAGGCCTGTCAGTTGTTTTTAAAGAACAGAAGCGAGGCAATCAAGCAAAATTTAAGGTTCGGTTAATTTTCAGTCTTGATCTCTTCACTCATGTGTAGGTTTTATCGCAGTTGTTATGTGTCTCTGCTTCAATCTCGGTGCTTTTGAAATAAGTAACTTTAATTTGTATCGAACCCTCAGGCAACTGAAGATCGAGGGTGCCACGTCTCTGTACATCACCAAGCTGTCAAGCATGTTCTTCACCAGTCTCATTGAGACAGGAAAGGAGTTTCACAAAGTTTTTGGGGAGACCGGGGGCTTTAGTTCAGGTACGAAGAACAAACTCTGTTCTCTCTGTGCTGGAATTTATGACTCAAACAGCTTATTATGTACTAAGACACAGACAGACTATGGCGGAGGTCCAGATAGTCTGTGGCGCAGGCTAGCTCCATTACAAATTAGTTTATCAACATCTAACTTTCCTTACGTAACTCATATGATATAAGTCATTTTGTAATGAGAAAATGGTAATTGATCAAACTAGAAAACTACCGTAGATGAAAAGCAAAACTCTCCTAAACTTGTCACAGTAAGTGTATGGGTTCATGTTAGGAGAATTAAGCAATACTCCATTTTAAGAGGGCTTGAAAGAGTTAAGCAGTGATGTTGTTTCGATATATGATCTAGGGTTTGTATCTGGGTTACTAACGTTGTTCAGTTACTGTGCTCACTTAGTGGGCAGCTTCTCCTAAATTGTTCTACAATTGGTACAGGATTTAATGGAGCCGAAACCAATTGTGGAATTGGACACAGTTCGGGAATCCTGTTGACAAACAGTAACTCACACAGTTTATGTCTGTAGTTGTTTGAATTAAGGGAAACAATCAGTAAGCAGATCTGTTCTTTATCCGATTTTTTTTTTATATTCGTCTGGAAAGAGTTTTAGATTTTGAAGTTGATCAGTTTCGTTGCTTTTGTCACAGCATTTGTTGTTTGGAGCAACAACGAACTGCAGAACTTCGTCTCAAGATTTTCTCGGCAAGTTTTCCGACGTACCATTGGCCTAGCTGCCATTGGTGTTTGTATCTCGATTGCAATGGAACACTGTGAAAAGGTAAATTAAGAATTCGTCCCAAACTGCATTTAGACATTAATGTCTTGCGAAGTATAAGACCGCCGAAGGCGATCGAAAATTTAGAGTCAATTTTAAGTTTCTAACAATGAGCACAGATCGTTTCAACAGGTTTGTTTGCACTTCTACATCTTTGAGATTTGACGGTTTCGGCAGGTGCATGGTGACGTCTATTTTACTTCTAGGTTTATGAAGTTGGATTGGAGCTGAAGTTCTCTATGCAGCATATGTTGCTGAGAGATGTGATGGAGGCGTTGTTCGACTGTAGAGACCAACTGGTAGAGGCTGCCAGACACAGAGCCGTGGTATGTACTTTGATTCACTTATGTGGCCTCATTGTTTGATTACCGAGACAGCAAGTTAAGGCAGCTAGGCATAGAGTTGTAACAGGTACCCTGCTTCAGTTATGTAGCGACCTTGTTTTACTGCAGAGACAAGCTAGCAGGGGCAGCTGGACACAGATTAGTAGTAAATACCCTGTTTCAGCTATGTGGCGATTTTGTGTGACTGTAAACAGCCATGAGGGGCAGCTGACACTGTTTGTGGTACACACTCTGCTTCAGTCACGTGGCGAAGTCGTTTCACTCCCGATTCAAATTTGGAGAGCTTGCATTTTCGCCAGGTAAGCAGGGTCTGAGGTAACTAGATGAGCCGAATTTTGAAATATTTTTCAGTCAGTCAGCCAGACCTTTTAGTTTTAAGGATTCCAAACGTTTTGAGATAGTGGTGGTTACGAGAAGGTCCTTTCTTTTCAAATTAAGTCCAATGTATCCACTCCCCTCGACTAAGCCTTTTGTGCTCGCCTCTGCACAGGAGGAGCAGTGGAGACCCATACAGTTCGACAGTCAGAATCATGAACAGTTCAACAACTTGATGGCAGAAATGGAAAGCTGTGGATTAAAAGACTTCCGAAAATGGGCAACAGGTACTGTGCTGTTACTCACTCATTTACCTCAGACCAACCTAAGAACGTCACATTCCTAGATGATGTGTCTATGGCTCGCACGATCCTGTTCTTATCATCTGTTCTCGTCTAAAAGTTTTCCATGCGTATTGAGAGACAATCACACAAGCATGTGTAGTTTTGATACTCTTTGAAAATGCTCTCGATCAGATTACTCTAATTTTAATTTTAAATCTGTGCAACGATCATCTGTTTAAAAGCGAGGTGACAATTTTAAGTTTTGGATTTTTTTGTAGATGACTCGCGAGTAGAGTTGGCCAACTCGACCCTGTCGTTTGTGAAGGGTGCGATGAGTTTTCTTGAGGACGGCTTGAAGCTAGATACACCAGAAGTAAGGAGAATGATGCTGCAGAGTGGAGAGCAGTCATTCGTTGATTTACCTAACTGTTGACTTGACTTGATAACTTAAGCCTTTTGGTTAGAATACAGACAGTATAGACCTCTCCATATAAGGTAGCGGTCAGTGTTTATGGAGAGTACTGGGTGGGACAAATCTGATATTTTACATCATATTTTTGGAGTCCCATATTAATTGTCTTTAAAAAGTTTCTTACCCCGCCATGCTGTTCAGTAGCTTTTCAAGCGTTTTTTACATAACTAGTACATGAAAAATTTTAAGCACCCGTAGATTTTCCAAAACATATTTCTAACCCCGTACATTTTTTATGATTCATCAAACCCGGTGCTCCTCAATGCACTTACTGACCGCCCCCAAAGGAGACGACAGGGCTTGCCCATATGAAGCCAAGTAATAGGTAGTAGCTATAGGACTCGCCAACATAAGGAGACACCAGGCAATAGGACTTGCGGGTAAGGACGTTGAACCGTAGGCACCAGGCGGCAGATCTCGAAAGGTACCTCGAGTCCTACTACAGAACAAAAAACAAAGACAAAATAACAGGCAGAAGGACTTGCTAATATAAAAAGTGTTAACAGACTGCAACCCTCGTAACTCTGAGGACTGAGCAAAGTTAATCTAGGGACCGGTTATGAAAGCCGGCAAACTTCAAAAGGGAAATACAAAGAATATGCAAAGATGCTTTGCTGTAGGTTGAACGAACCGTGAGAGTGCACATTCTTTGTTTCAGGTGTTAGTGAGAATGTTTTGGCTGGCTACTTGTTGATTTGCATTTCAAAAACTTTGGTATTTTGTGCACCTTCGGGACTATGGAAAACGACGAACAAAGACCTACAACATTCATTTCAAAACCAGTCCATAGATCAACTATGGACTGAACAGGTACTTGGGGTTATTTTTAGTCTTTTGAATACTTAGAAATTAGAACACGGTTAAACGTTTTTGAACTGGGAGCATTTCGATGTCGAATCGTTTAACCTTCAGGGTGTCTTAGGCTTTGTTTCCCAGAAGAGTGTGCACGAAGCACATGTAAACTAGAGTTGTTTTTCGTTTTGTTGTCAGGTCCATGGAGTGCTGGTTGAGTGTGTTGCGGACCTTTTCCAGAACCAGGTTGTGCAGTTTGAGGGAGCTCTCAAGTCTGGCCACTTCGTGATGGAGGTGTGAAGCTTGTGTATAGAAGGGCTGAGGGCTTCCTGTAACATGCTTTTCTGTCGTCTCATTATTAGTCGCAATGATCTAAAAATGATGAGGCAAAATCGAGTGTGGGTTTAGAAAGTTGGTTTGTCTGGTTTTACTGTGTTTTTTCAATGAACTGGTTCAGTCCTGACAAACCAAACACTAAATCTTTGATGATCACCTACCGTGCATGACGCCTGTTATTTGTAATTTTTAAAATGTTTAGGTAGCTAATACTCAATTTTTGTTCGTAAAATCATCGAAATGGTTTTGTTTTATGTTTTACTATTACGTTTTTATAAACGTACAATGTAAGCGCCGGAATGGTGACGATGAGAATGACTTTTAGAAAGCCACTGCACGAATATACGTTTTTCAACTTTTTAGACCGTAGAACTCTCCAGGAAGCAAGCGGATTATGGGTAGTGAACAAGAGTCCCCCTTAACGTGCCCTGTAAGCGGCAGCTAAAGTTTACAGCGCAAGAGTAACTGAGTGTTTCTTTCTTTATAGCATCAGTTTATCAAGGACAACGTCTCCTTCATACTTGAAGCTGTCCTGCCCGTTATTAAGAGAAAGCTTAAGGTTAGTCGAGTAAATTAATGATTCTTTAAATTGAACCCAAATATATGAATCATTGCTGGGTTTCTAGTCGGGGTCGCAGTGGTCGAGCGGTTAGTGTGATTGACTCGTAATCCCAAAGTCGCGAGTTCAAGCCCCGGTCGTACCACTGTGTTGTGTCCTTGAGCAAGACACTTTACCAGACTTTGTTCCAGTCAACTCAGTGTAGAAATAAGTACTAGTTTCTGCTGGGGACTAACCTTTAGTGGATTAGTGTCCTGTCTAGCGGAGTCGAAGATTCTCATCCGCTTAACACTGATAAGCGCCGGCCTGGTGAGCCCCTTAGGCTCCAGAAAGGATTTAGCTTATTTATTTTCTAACCGTTCGGATCCGAACCTTAGCAAGTAAAGACGGCAACACCGACGGCGACAGCAGAGACCAATGATGAACACCATAGCTGCACGTTGGAATGCACCCCACTTGGAACCTGCACGCCGTCGTCTTGAAATTAACAACGTGAAAAGCTCAGTTTCGAAGTTTTTAAAACTACGAGAACAACTCACTGAAAATATTTCCAATCTTCATTTATTTTATTTTATGCTCACAAAGCATAACTTGGACAAAGAAAGAAAGCAAATAAGCCATGCGTGATCGAAAAGCGCACGCAAGAAGTGTGTTGTCAGCTGTAAGCCGTCGCCGTCGATGTTGCCACAGCAAGGTCCCCGGCTGGACACGATTTCACAACGAGCCCTTTTCCGAACTCGCTCCAGTGCCTTATGGTAACAAAAGTCACTGCACTGATAGTAATAGGACGCACTAGGTTTGTAAGAGAGAAACAGTTGATAGCTTCATATTTAACAACAAGAATTTTGTGTTTTTACAAAGTTACAAGAACTTAGCCAGTTTGATATAAGGGAAACCACGAGAAGGAGCAGTCAGTCTCTCTCTGTTAGTTTAGTAAGTTTAACGGCATAGTTCTTCCTTTCTACTCACAGGTTCATTCAAGTGGCGATAACTCGCGATTCGTCAAGCTTCATACCGAGTGTAAGAAACTAAAATCAATGCCGCCTCCAAGTGACGCTCAGTGACTCCCCTGAACACTGAACTTTACAAGTATTGACCCCCTGGATTAACCCTCTGAAAACTCCAAGTATTGACCCCCCTTGAAACTCCAAGTATCGACCCCCCTGAAAACTCCAAGTATTGACCCCCCTGGAAGCTCAAAGTATTGACCCCCTGAAAACTCCGAGTGTTGAAACTTGAACAGGTTTCTACTCAGTTCTGAGGCCTGTCAGCGAACCTGGAAACCCGACAAGAGAAATTTACGAGCTGTTGAATTGTCTCTTAGACCAAGTTCGCTCTGGTGAAAAAAGACAAGCATAGAATAAAGTAGGTGCTCGCAAAACCGATATGGACCACTGGCAAACCAAGTTCTTATAGTGATTATGAAAGCCGGGATGGACAGGCGTGAAATAGCCTGAGAAATATATCGAACGCATTCACAAGAACCCTTGCTACGGCCCAGTATTGTGTGGCTCATAACCAAAACAACCTGCTGTGTTTTGTACTTGTCAAGTCAAGATACTTTAGCCAACTTCTTGATGCATTTCAGATCATCCATTTATTATAGGAAGAAACACTAAGAAAATAATAAAGTTGAGCTGTGTAAAATACAAAATTCTCATATTGCCAAAAAACTACACAATGGAATAGAATAGGAACCATAAATGTAACTAAGTTGCGATACGAAACTATGAGAGAGTTTTATAAAAAAAATGTGTTTTCAACGATAAACCTCTAAGAAATTGCAGCCATTAAAGATAACGATGAAACACGTGTACGAGACTATGACTCAGTAATTTTGCAATATGATTAGCCAAATAGGGGCGCTGTAGTTGGTCAATACTATTGCTCGGTAGTTTTGCGCTGTAATCAGTGAGTTTAGGGTCCATGCGAGACTATTGCTGAATAGTCATTGGTTAGTTTAGGATCCGTACTGTGCTCAGTAATTTTGCGCAGTGATTGGTCAATTAGACTATGGCTTAGTAATTTGCGCTGTGATTGGTCAATTAGACTATGGCTTAGTAATTTGCGCTGTGACTGGTCAATTAGACTATGGCTTAATAATTTGCGCTGTGATTGATCAATTAGACTATGGCTTAATAATTTGCGCTGTGATTGGTCAATTTCGGTTCCGTACAAATACTATGAAATGTCTTGATACTTTTGGGCGCAGTGATTGGTTAATTTTGGATTCATACTAGACTATGGCTTGAGCTTCATGTAAAAGTCAAATTTACTGTTCTTACGTCCCAGACAGTTGGGGTTTGTTTAATTTACTACACACTAAAACAAAAAACGACAAATATTACTGTCAAGCTTGAAACTATTGTTTAAATCCACCGCTCTGTGAGTTTAGTGACGACATTAAATTGCTAACCAAGCCAAATTTTGAAGTTAATTCCGAAGTAAGGGGAGAAAATCGTCGGTACCGCTGAGAAATTTCTACAAGGTACACAAAAAATATTTAACAAGTGATCATTTCCAGAATAACATCTAAAGTACTGATTTTGTCGGGAATCATTTCATTGCAAGAGTAACGATTTTAATTGGTTAATGGGATATCCAAAGTTAAAAGACGCTTTCTTAGGAAGCTATAACGAATGCCCGATCGGTTTGTGCATAGCCAGTTTAACCGGTGTCGAACTCGTCAGTTTACTGGGACCTCACTTTGTGCCGGCACCACTTTCGACGGCGCATCTATTTACTCTAATAACAATACTTCAATTTGTTCAAATCTCGTTTCTTTGACCAATCGGCATCAAGAAAATAAATGGTTTACTCCTCGTCTCTTCAATTTGGTTCAAATCTTTTTTGACCAATCGGCATCAAGAAAATAAATGGTTTACTCCACGTCTCTTCAATTTGGTTCAAATCTCTTTTTGACCAATCAGCATCAAGAAAATAAATGTTTTACTCAGACTCGTCTCCTGAATCTGGATCGAATCTTTTTTCTTTGACCAATCAGTCTCGTGATCGATTCCAAAGTATGAAGCCCCAGAGACTTTCGAATCCTCAAGATATACGAATTTTTTCGTAGTCGCAATTACTTACTGACCACTCGCTGTACACTCTGAAACTTTTTCAGCTTTGGGGGAAGAGGGGTTATACTTTTTGGGATTGATATTTGAATTAAATACTTTTTATCTTTCGTATTTATTTTCTGCTCAGCCAAACCCCGCCATCGATTGAAATGCTTGAATGATGCCTACGGTTTTTCCGCAAGAAGTCGCGCAGGAGCGCCCTAAAAACATTCTCTTGTCAAGACTCCAAAACGGCTTTTAAAAACATTACAGTACCCCGACTCTGCTTTCACGATTCTTCAGCAAAACAAACGCATCATCTTCTTGTCTCCACTAAATTTTGCCATCTCCACCATATGGTATGACTCGGAATTAATAAAACTTGTTTTCAATCGGTTCATATTCGCAGCGGGTCAAGTTATAAACAAACCTACTTTTAGTGCTAGATAATTTTGTGTTTTTCTTCTTGGATATCTTTTCTTTTCATTACTTGTTAACTAAATCGATACCAGTATTTTGAATGTTCGGAGATTTTTACTTCTTTCTTTCTATTTTCTTTTATATAAAACTATTTTCACAAGTTTCCAGGCGCAAAATTGATTGGGAGCTTTTAAAAAGTTTAGTGTTATAATCATGTCTCCATGGCAACTCGTGAAAAACACCTGCGATCAAAACACGGTGCAAAAGCCGGTTAAACCCTTCATCTCGTAAGCTTTCTCAAAAAAAATTTCAGTTAAACTAGACTTCAAAATTACAGAAACTTTTCAGTAATTTTGGAGACATGGCAAGTGGTTCGACAAAACGGCTTCTTTGTGTTTTCATCTCCAGCATTGTGATGCGGTTCTGTCAAGCTGCAGGTATGTTGAATTTATCTATGGAGTCTTCAACTTCTACACTAAACATATAACAATTATTAAGAACATCTACTTTCATCAAAATATGAAACTATATAACTTGTTTTCCACTCATGAAACATATGCTAGGCACGTTTAGTAGAATATAAGGAGCGGTTTTCACAGAAAACAGTAAAGAATGCAAATGACGAGAAACTGGCCCATTTTACACTAGAGGACGCAGTCTTCGTCCATTCGGGTACTTAATTCGTCTCTCGTGTTATGCGTCTAGTGTAAAGACTAAAGACGAACTAGCGCAAACATTTATAGTTGCTCTGGTTGTACATCTCAAATATAAAGACGGACACACAAGACTTTTTACGCGTCCAGCTGACAAACTACCAGTTTCGTAGTTTGTCTTTCGAGGCGCCTTTCGAAGGCAGCTCTGTCGAGACGTATAACTCGTCTTGTGCCCGTCTTTAAGCAGCTAGTAGAATGCACAACCAGACGAGCTACAAATGTTTGCCCTAGTTCTTTCAGACGAATAATTCGTCTTTAGTAAAAAAAACGTCCAATACTTTATTTTAATGTTTTTTTTCCAAAAGCCTTGATAAAATCTCTAAGTACACCATTTGAACGAGCGGGCCCTTTTTTTCAAGTTTTAATACTATTTTGGACTATCGGGTCAGTTTGTGAGTAAATCTACACTACTAACTACCAAATATAAAGTTATGCTATACGATCCATACAACATCTTGATCACTAGTGCATATTTTCAGTTTATTCTTTGACAAGCACGATGTTCTTCTCTTTAATTCAAAACTCGACGTTGCTTGATCACTAACAACACATACTTGGACGAGCCGCCGGCCAAATTGTTGTCACTCTGTTCACTGTTTCGCAACAGGGATGGTTTTTTTCTTCATATTTTTCTTTTTATTCAAAAAATAAAAAAGTCAATGCGCTAGCAAAAAGTGCACGCGCTGATGATAAACCGGAATAGTTGTTCAACTGGCCTAAAGAACGCTTTTTACAAAAGGGCTCGGTTTCTCCTAAGTCGCCCAGTAAAGATATCGTCGATAAAGAAGCTTTTCGTCCTCCTCTGGTTAGACAACCTATTCATAGACACAGACGTGTTTAGCTACCAAATGTGTAAATGGCCTTCTGGACTTATAAGCAAGAAACAACCGATACAATAGTTAACAACTTCATACAATTTCAGTTCTGAAAGTAATCTAATTTTAAGATTTCACAGACCTTTTTCAAAAATGGCGGCGATTTTGTTATTTTTTGTGTGTATTCAAATTAGCCTCGCTAGTCTTGTTCTCGAGTCAAACTTTCAAAATAACCTTTACCCAAAGCAGGCTACTTAATTTGAATGTAAACAAAAAATTATTAGAATCGCCGCCAATTTTTAAAACGGTCTTCTGATAATAATGTTCTTGTTACTCAATAGGATAACTTGTTGAGAGTGATAGCTAAATTTTGTTTGTAAACCCCCCTCCCCCCTTCCCCCGCCCCCACCCCCCCGACTCCTAGAACGGCTGAGCCGTTCCGGCACTGCTGTCCACAAACTACAATCGATTTTAGGTTAGAAAGGAGGGCGTGCAAAAAAGTCCAATTACTGCGATAGATAGTTTTTAAAGGTTTTGATTTTTGTGCAGTTTTCCTTTAATCGCTTATATAAAACTAAAAAGGAAAATGCGACGCCCTGGCCCATGAACTCCAACTGCACTTCAGACCAACTGTTGATGGCTTCCGCCTGTTTGGGCGGCCTGTGAAACATGTCTTGGTACAGAATGAGGCCGTGTGCCAGTATGTGTGCAAGGTACAACATTCAACGACAGGATGTTACGCTTATAACTACAAGGCTCAAACTGACAACGGACTTCACGACTGCGAGATGTTTAACAAGAGTTCTATCAAGTATATGGAGCCTGCACAGGGATACCAGTGTAGAGCAACCGATGTGAGTATCAACTTGTCTTCAAAGGTGTCCCTTCTTGTCATGAAAAAAAAAACATTCAAGCTCATCTCCAAAAAGCATTTTTAAAAACTAAAGGGAGAATAGGGGATCTCAGTATCTAACTGACATACAATAACAAACAACAACACGCTGTATGAACTGCTTTTTGGTTCAGGACGATTTTACCTTGTGGCGAAAATAATGGTGTGTGCACCTCGTACCCCCCCACACACACACACACACACACTTACACACACACAGAAGAGTTATCATCTCCTGTTTGGAAATGTCCATGTAACTATAAAACTGGTGGTGTGTATGACCCGTTCCCTTCGACCACGTGAGTGTGTCTGCCCTACCCCATCCCTGACATTTCAGCAAAATTGGTCTCTTTACTCTCTGTAGAAGTTCTCTCCTAGTTTGAAGGTTTGTACATGTAAAAAGGCTGTGTGTACTTCCCCCTGTGTTTGCCCTATCCCACCCCCTGAAATGGCAGCAAACCGATCTTTTTACTCTCTGTAGGGGTATCTCCTGGTTGGGGATGTTTGTACATGTAAAATTGCAGTGTGCGTAGCTCCCCGCTGTGTGTGCCCTACCCCACCCCTGACATGACAATAAATTGATCTTTTTACTGATCATGACAGTAGGAAATATATCCTGGTTGGGGATGTTTGTACATGTAAAAAGGCAGTGTGTGTACCTCAACCCCGGTGTCTGCCCTACCCCACCCCCTGACATGACATAATTTAATCTCTCCACTCACTGTCAGAATTATCCCCTGTTTTGGAAGATTTGAACATGTAAACAAGGTAAGGTAAGGAAAACAAGCAGTGTGTGTAACTCCCCCTATGCCTGCCCCACCCCACCCCTGACATGACAATAAATTGTTCGGCTCTCCACTCTCTGTAGGAGTTACCTCCTGGTTGGGAATGTTTGTACCTTGCGTGTAAAAATGGCGGTGCGTGCAATCCGTCTACGCTCACCACGTGCATCTGCCCCGCCCCACCCCTGTCCTTTTTGCCGTTCGACAGTCTTTGCCGTGTGGGTGAGTTCGTGTTTTCTTGCCTTCACCACTACTCTCTTAATGTTTAAGATATATAGATCTAGGAAAAAATCATAATGAACGGATGTTTAGGAAATTCACTCGAAACTTCGTGAAATTAGATGATAATCGGTATAAAATTAAAAATAATACTAGTTTCTTCGACTTAAGATCAGAGAAAAAGTGCTTCAAAAGGTTGCTGAAGCTCGTTACGAAGTTTAGGGGTTCTAGCTCTTTTTTCTCGCCCAAAGTCCGAGTATAGGCACAACGCTTTTGTTGGCATACTGTTTAACACAAAATTAACTAGAGCCATTTATTATGTCTTTCTATCTTTTTCTCTCTAATCATGTTCTCTCTCTGTCTCTGCCCGTGTTTCGAACTCAGTTTTACAGCTCTCTCTTTCTCTTGTTCTTCTCCATATCCATCACCATTAGGTGTAATTTTTTCTGTATCTTAAATCATTGATAGTGGAGTTTTAGAAAGCTTCGTAAGCTTTTTTCTGGAAGGTGACAAAAGCGTTAAGGGAAACATCTAAAAAGAAGGCTCAGCTCTCTTTCTCTTCTAGCTTTCCTCCCCCTTCCAACCCCCCC
>JAOBAT010092749.1:0-40655 GCA_026413305.1 Hydrozoanthus tunicans | reverse complement strand
GTAGAGCGGACTGTCTAAGACCCTCAATACCAGAGTCAACTGTAAACTATTGTTAAGCGCCTTTGATCATCTACCTAAGGAAAAGGCGCTATATAAATGCTAATTAATATTATTATTATTATTGTTATTATTATTATTATTATTATTATTATTATTATTATTATTATTATTTATCATTGTAGCCACTCGGTGAAACCGTTGCATGCAATGTTGCAGGAGTAGGATCGGTTTCTGCTTCGCGCAACGATTTCAAAGGTTGCTACACGGTGAAGTTCTCCCGTTGAGCGCAACGTTGCAGGCAATTTAAAAACTGAAGAATCGTAACCAGGCATAAAATTTTGAATTAAAATAGTGAAAACGCTCTCTGGTTAAAAATCTTATTAAAACACAAGCTTTCGGTTGTCAGCCTACAACTCTTCAAAGGTTGTAGGCTGACAACCGAAAGCTTCTGTTGCAGGCAATGTTGCACCGTGTAGCCACGACTTTAGCACTACGGAAACGGCAGATAAGCGCCGGCCTATTAGCTTAAAGAGCCTTTTAGGCTCAAGAAAAGATTTAGCTAACAGTTGGAATAAAAGAGAGACTATGTGAATATGATTTGATTTTTCATAACTAAACGAGTTGTCTAATAGTTTCAGTAGAACCAACTAGAAATTTAAAGAATTCGCCGTTTTTTTTTTAAATAGCAACAGTTTCGCTAGTCGCTTTCTAGTGCTCGGTAGGCGAGTAATAATATAGAGGCTAGGTTAGCCAATGAGATTCCAGCATTTGTGATAGTACACCAGTCGGTTTCTACTAACACACTACCTTATGCAGACACCCTTGAGTATTTGCTGAACAGTAAAGATTTTGTCAAGGACTGTGCTAACCCAAGCGTTTTGTTTCTTCTCCCCAGATGTACCTCTGAGAGAAGACTGGGAACTACAATGCTTCTTGCCTTTGCGATCGTATCAGAAGTACGTTAAGAACGTGGTTATATTTTATGTTACTTTATATGAAGTGTTTGTGATCAGTGGGTTCTCCTTAGGTTCAGTTTACTTGTAGCTTTTCTGTTGAGCTAGTGATTTTCGATATCGCTGACTACTTCAAGTGTTTGTGTTACTTTTAGTGAATATATTACCTATACGCTTTTTGATGAGTTACCTGTGCTCAGGCGCAAGCTGAAAAGCGGGCAAACAGTGAATGTCAATGTACGTCTTGAAAATGACAGCTTAAAATGAATCAGAACCAAATTTCAGCTTTGCAACACTGCATATTCAGTTTCCATCTACGGTCAATTCGAGGTATGTGATAACTGAGATGATTGAACCAATCAGAATGCTACAAACGCATTATTCGAGATTGAAAATTCACTAACAGTTGGCATTCTCTGTGGTTCTCTTCTGTAACAGATAGTGCAACAGAAGGTGTTGCTATTTTCAGATTCTTACCAAGAAAACTTTCACATGTATCTTTCGTTGACAATTAAAGTATTATATTCATAGCCCGTTCTCCTTGCTGTTTTACACAGAAAGCTTAATTTCAACTCCAAAAGAACATCAAAGAGTCGCGAGTGTATGGTTCGAGCCTACAGGATCATTGCGTTTGGAAGCAGGCTATCAAACTTTGTGCCAAGGTAACATACACTGCACACCTGTTTGAGTTGTTGGAGTACAATATCTAGCAATCGTAGTTATTCATTTCAGAGTGACCTAAAGGGCTGTCTGTCTGTCCAAACGGCCCTGTCAAACCAGTAGATATTTAACAACTATACATATACCGGAGTATGAATATCTAGTGTTGACAGACACTTCAGAGACTCCTAACGGACTGTAAAACCAGTAGATAATCAAGGGTTATACATAAAGTACTCTTTTGAGTTGTTAATTATTACGATTATTTATTTATATATTATCATTTATTATTTTTTTATCATCATTGTTTCCATAATTATTTTTTTGTTATTATTGTTTTATTATTAAATTAGTAGTAGTAGTAGTAGTTCGGCTCCTATACCCGCATGCTACGGATGGCATTGAATGTCAACTGGAAGGACCACGTCTCTAATAGTAACCTTTATGGAGACCTCCCGAGGATATCGGACAAAGTTGCTTGGAGGAGACTCGGGCTAGCAGGCCACTGTCAGAGACATGTTGAGCTCCCTGCCCACCACCTCGTTCTGTGGGAGCCAACACACGGCAATCGCCGGCCGGGACGATGTCCGCAAACATTCATTGACACCCTTAAGAAAGACGTAGGGGCGGCCAACACTACCGAGCTTGCCGCCTGCATGGAAAATCGTGATGACTGGGCTTCAAGGCGTGCAGCTCGGCTGAGGCTGCCCTAGTAGTAGTAGTAGTAGTATTAGTATTATTATTATTATTATTATTATTGTCTATCATCATGTTGGACTGCCATATACTAACTGCCAATGTAAGCCTACAAAAACGTCGTCTTTTGGCCTATGTTGGTAAAGTTTACCTTATTCAAACCTTATTTTTGTCTTAGAATACTAGAGAAATACGAGGATCCTAACAGTGGTGAAATAATGTTTTCTTTGAGGCGCCAGTCTTCATCTTCAGCAGATGAGGTACTTAGGAATAACTTTAAAATGTTGACGTTTGTATTGAAACACGCAGCCTTACTTTGGATGTTCAATGGTTCGATTTTTTAGGTGTTAATGAACAGAAATTAACAAAAGATATCTCCAGGGGGCTTGGTCACGCAATTTTTGTTTCTTTTCGTTTTCCCTAGTAATGTTCGGCAATGACAATTTCACCCAAACCAGACACCCCGCGGAAAAAAACGGCGTCAATGAACTCAGCGCGTACACACCGTACGGGTTACCTGCCGTAATATGGGATCATTCTTCCCTTGAAAACTTTTTATATAGCTTATTACTACTGTGAAGGCAGTCGTTTTTAATGATTTATCCGTTTTATTATAAAAATTAAACTAGCTTTAGTAGAATGAAGATTGTTTCTTTCTGCACAACGTAATAAACGAATCTGGTGAAACAACAAAGTGTAGCTCGTCATCTTTTTATTTTTCAGTATCCTGTCCAGGACGAAAAGAACCAAAAGTCCTTCCACGACATCGACTTAGATTCTGCTGGCCAAAAGCTAATTGCTTCCCTACCAAACTTACAAATTGTAAGTAGTTTTTTCGCTCTCAGTTCATGTTTTCCATGCAACAAAGTTTCAGAGTCGATCTTATCCGTTTATGTTAGTAAGGTTTTTATGAAAATGATTGCTTTTCCAACGCTTTCTTTGTAGTCTCTTGATTATCATTCAGGGGTTTAAGTTCGTGTACTGAAAGTTTTGTTTAATTTAATGATTCGAGTTACATCTTTTGTCGTTTTGATACCATTTACTAACTTTTGGATTTTGTTTTTTCTTTCAGTCAACGCAATCAGGAACTCCGTTCTCACAAACGAGGTAAGAAGTTTATCAAATTGGTTGCGCGGCAGTTTTTTTGTATTAAAGTGTGACTTAATTTATTTATTAGACAAACGGTATTCTTATTGAACTTTTGGTTGTCAAGGTTTGATAAAGTTATTACTATTATCATTTTGGTCCAATTATTTTTATTATTGTTGTTATTTCACTCTCTCTGTAGCAGAACAACTATATTCATAAATTTCAGTCTAGAGTTCGAGTTCAAATTTCCTTTCCCTAGACTTTATTTTTCAGTTTTAATCATCTTTCGGCAGTCAATATTAACGTAAATAGCTCTCTACATTTTCAAAACGTTTTCTTTTTAATTGTAAATTTTAATAAATAGTTATTATAAATATCATTTTTATTGTTCTTGATGGTTGAAATAAAATTGTATTGCGTTTATTATTATTATTATATTACCATTATTATTATTAATTTTGTTATTATTATTATCAATTTAGTCCTTATTATATACTTGAATGCTTTACACGTGGTATAGATTTATTTTTACTCTTTAATGTACGTTTAAACTAATAGCGTTTGATCTTCAGTTCTTTGTTCAAGAGTTCATCTGACGAGCCCAATCGACGTTCCTCGAGAGAGCCATTCGCTTCCTCCTCCGTTGCCCAGTACTCGTTGTTTCAGTCCGGTTTGAATGTTCCTCTCACTTCTGCAGCACTGGGGAATGCTGGTAAGTGCAATATGACAAGATAACACGAGTATTACTACTTTTAATGCCCTGGAACTACAGGAGTATCCCTGGCAACAAACCGAGGTTAAATTCTTTACAGGAGTCTTATAGTAGACTGCCAAAGTCCTCTATAGCGACAAATTGCCAAAAAAGGATCTCCAATGATGGGTTACTAAAGGAGTGTCTAACGGCGAACAACACAGGAGGATCGTCTGTGGTAGGGTACCAAAGGGATACCTAATGGCAAAAAACTACAGGAGGATCTCCTGTGGTAGGGTACCAAAGGGGTATCTAACTGTAAATAACCACAGCAGGATCTCCTGTGGTAGGGTAACAAAGGGGTATCTAATGGTAAATAACCACAAGTGGATCTCCTGTGCTAGAGTACTAAAGGAGTACCTAATGGCAAATAACCACAAGAGGATCTCCTGTGGTAGGGTACCAAAGGGGTATCTAATGGTAAATAACCTCAAGAGGATCTCCTGTGGAGGAAACCAAAGGGGTATCTAATGGTAAACAACCACAGGAGGATCTCCTGTGCTAGGGTACTAAAGGGGTATCTAACGACAAATAACTACAGGATCTCCTGTGGTAGGGTACTGAAGGAGTATCTAACAACAAATAACTGCAGGAGGATCCCCTGTGGTAGGGTACTAAAGGAGTATCTAACGAAAAATAACTACAGGAGGATCTCCTATGGTAGGGTGCCAAAGAGGTATCTGACGAGAATAACCACTTGAGGATCTTCTTTGGTTGGGTAATAAAGAAGTATCTAATGGCAAATAACCACAGGAGGTTCTCTTATGGTTGCCAAGTAGGGTACCAATGAAGAATTAAACGGCAAACTGCCACAGGAAAATTTCCATTGGAAAATACCAGCGCAAGATCTCCTGTAGTAGAGTACCAAAGCCGTATCTAGCAGCAAATTGCTACAGGGGTACTTTGAATGGCAAGTACCATAGAAGGACCTCTTGTGTTGGATGCCATAGGATTATCTTTACGGCAAATAACCACAGGGATAACTCTAATGGCCAAAGAAGTGTATTTTTTTCATGGTAAAGAAACCTAAATTGTTGCTATTCATCTTTGACCACCTAACGTTAAAAGAACTTTTTGAGTTTTGTATAGATAGTGAATTTATTTATCGTAGGTAATACACAAGAAAACGGTGACGCATAACAGATAGTACCGGTAGTTTTTTGTTTAAATAGTACTCAAGTTGTTTTGTGACGCAGGTTGTTTTTCGACAGAGAAGGCAGATAAAGACGAGAGTGTGAACCTGTTATGACTCCCAGAGGAGTTAAATTTTGGATACCACGTCTCTTATGGATTTTCTTTCAAGTACTTATAGTAACCATTGCCTTCACTGCCTTTTTTACCACCAGGGCGTACAAACGCATCAAGTCCCAGCTCCAGTCTGCCCTCCCCAGATTCCTTTACCACACCGTTGAACTCCAGTCCAATAGGATCCGGGCCGGGGGAAGTCTTTGGTACAAGTTCTTTGGCCCCGGGATTTTCAAACCAGACTCCTGCAACAAGCATACCATCGAGCAGCAGTGGTTCCTTTGGAGGACTGGGCATTGGTGGCAGCTGGGGTTCTGGAGTATGGGCTCCAGTCTCAAACGCGGCACCAACACCGCCACCCAATTTACAAGTATGTGAACTATTGTGGATAAGTCTTATTCTCGCGTTGATTAGGAAATTTGCTAAACAAGTCAGATTAAATGGCACCTAGAAAGCAAACGAGTATGGGAATAGTATTGTGTAAACAATTTCCCGAATCAGTCAACAACTTGTAGTTGAGTACAAAGCAATGTTTGTGATGACTCTTTTTTAAAAATCAAGAAAATGACTTTGCCATGATAACAAGATGAATGTGGTGTTGGTACGAAGTTCTCTTTTGATGGTACTTCTAACCAGGTCTTACTTTCCCCTTTTAGGCCATCTGGAATTCGTCCTTTGGACCTGTTCCATCTGCGCAAGGTGTCGAGAGTTTGTCACCTCTGCAGCAGCTACTCCAGGAGCAGAAGAAAGACCAAAGGAACGACACGTGATCTGTTGGTAGGGCAACTAGCCCAGCGTTACACAAGGTGTTTGGATACCCCGTGCAATCAGTGCACTGAGCAGAGAGAGGCTCCTTATCCGAGGCGTAACTGCTCATTGTCACCTTGACAACACCCGTATGAACTTGCTTGATAGATACACAGGCATAATAAGGGATAAAGCGCGAGTAGCATTGATAACGCATGACAACCAGATTCCACTTTCGGAACAGCATACCATTTTTTCATGTAACTTCTGGCTAAACTTCAGAAAGATTTCTGGAACGGTTTTTGCATGAATATCGCATAGAAGATCGAGTATGATCGTTTTATTCCCGGTAAGCCAGCTTTGACAATGTAGAGTTGCTGATTCGGTGCCCTGGGACTAGGTATTAATTGCTCGAAAGAGTCAACATTTAGGGCTTTTGCTACCAAACGAATGCTGGTATTTATATTTTGTCATCAGATGGAGCGCTTGGTATGTTACCATTTTCGCTTTTGCTGTCTGAAAAATCAAGCTTTGAAATTAACGGATAAATCATAAATTTCCATTTTTTAGAATTTCTAGGCAAACCTATAACTAGATTGTGGATGTGAGAACCTGTCTTCATCACAATTCAGTTTGGATCCCTCGATCCCAACCTTTAAAATTCACCATCAGCAAAATGGAAAACCTTATCTCACTGTGCCAAGTTGTGGTTACTTGATTTTACGGTGCAAACCGCTCACCTCTTTAGATGCCAATAAACTTCTTGATAAACTTCTTGTTCCATTTTGCGTAGTTCCGTTTTATTGCCAGTGTTTTATATTGAGATGGAGTAATTTCTTTGTGCTGTCAGATCGAGTGTGGGAAAGTTGACATTTTTAAATCATCACCTTTCTAAGTTTTTATAACCTATAACCTTTCCTTTTTTGTTTTCTAATCTTAAAAGTGCGATCTAGAAAGAACATTACAAATAGAAAAAAAAGTTAACTTGAACAAAATGCGAAAAATGTCTCAGGTTTCCATAGCGTTGAGCGCAAGAGAGTCTTTTGACTCCCCCTGGACTAACTGGTCAGAGGTTAACTGCCAGCAGAAGCTGGTACTCAAAACTGGTCAGGTGTTCATTGGAATTTAGTTATCATCTCAAATAGGTCAGGTTTGCACTGGATTCAGTAACAGTACCAACACCTCAAAACAGGTTATGCTGAAAGAGACACTGGGTGAGCAAATTAAGCTAATTCAGAACCAGCCTGCTAGATGAAATGTACACTACTTGAAAAGGCGACACCCATCAAAATTAGGTGTTCCTTAACTTCCCATTGGGAAAGTGGTTCAAAGAAATTACTCCATCATTTAGAAACTGGTTCGAAACATCTCAATCAGTGAACTTTTAACTATCCATTTTCAAAAGTTATCATTGGCGAGTCAAGTTCTGTTTCCAAATAAGCACAAGATAAATTCTGTGATCCGTAGGTATATAATAAATGTTACTCTGTTTCGTAAGTCAACAGATGAGTTCAGTGCCACTTCAGGTTACAAAGCAATTTTGCGGCATGCCACACAGCTGTAAATGTATATTCAGAACACAGCTTCATTGAGCGCCATCTTGTACTAAGAAGTGTAGATTGTCACTATGTACCAGCGATGTTTTGTTTAGGTGAGCCCTCTACACCAGAGCTTTTAACTGTGTCAAGAATCTCCAGTATTTCAACTGGTCTCCGCTCACTAAGAAGCCCAAACAACCCAAGAACCCCTAATGCCCAAGCAGGTTTTTGTCTCTGTCGCGAAGAAGATGGCATAACCTTAAATAAAGAAAAGATACATAGAATATTACCAACACAGTTTGGAAACAAAAAATAAAATGCCAAAGCCAGCATCGCAGGTGCCCCCCCCCCCCCAACGCTATGACTAGTTATTTCAAAGTTTTAATTTTGTTCACACACCATACAGCTGAAAATCTAGCAATAATTGGAAACCATTGCCCAAAATTGTGAAATTGACAGATCGAATATCTTTCAAAACACCCTGGAATACGCAGAATCTGCACTTCAGCAAGGACGCTTCCTGGGCAAACATGCCCAAAGACCTCCTGGACGACTGCACCATTGACGATCACTAAAATCTCCCCTTGTCACTACCAGCTTCTGCTGGCCCTGCATAAACAGATTCCTTCTCCTTTATGAAATGGGCCTTCTCCCCCAAACCAATTTGTACTTCTCCCAACTAGTATTCATACTTTTCATAATATTTTATAATCAGTTTGGAAAAATGTTGTTAACGTGGTGAAAAGCTGATCTTTTAAAATTGATTGGTTCCTAGTTTACTTGTTTTATACTGTATGTGATGTGTAAAAAGAATTCTACAGCGAATTGTGATTTCTTTAACCTCCACAAGAAACCAAAATTGTTGACTGGAGAATTTCTTGTTTTGTAATAGTATAGTAAAGTTAGCAAACATAAAGAATCATCTAGTCTGAGGTATTGGAACCAGGTGAATTTAAGATATAATGAAGGTTTGAAGATTCTGGGTTCTCAAAATGTACCTGGGAGAGGACCTCAAAGGACCCCCATGAAAACCACCAAAGAGTGATAGGGGCTTCCTCAGTAAATATCTATTTTATTTTTATTATTATAATTATTACTATTATTATTTTAATTGTTAGAAGGTTAAGGCTTCAATGGAGTGCAAGATGCCAAAAGAAAGAGATTATGAACTTTAACTGCAACCACAACAGAGGTTACTGAGGCATGCAGTGGGATCACAATGCCTTCAACACCATCAACTGCAATAAGTAGTGCTATAATGTTATGTTTCATTTCTACAAATTAAAATTTGTTTGACATGCTAACAGAATTTTTGTGTCAGGATTAACATTCTTCTATAATAGTTGAATGATTGTGATCATTGTGCAGTTTTGAGAGGTTTCTAAAACACTGAAAGAGGTGATCCACTTGACCACTTGCAAGGTAGTTTTAAGATTAATAACTGATCAAAATTTCCAGTAAAGATCTGCTCACCCTTTCCAGTCTGTGGCAGTGAATGAGACCATCTTTTCCAACTTCAAACACTGAGAAGCCATCAATGTAACTGTCAATTAGAGAAAGCACTTAATTTATTTTACTAAATCTACAGGGATTCTGATTTCATACTGTGTACACAGAAGAATGAAGACATGATTTTGTGCATAAAAATAAGTTTAATATTCAAGAAACAACACAACATTTTTAGTGAGCAAGACATGTTTCAATCATTCTATGATCGCCTTCAGTTGCAAGGACATATTTTACATAGCTTTGCCTTTAAAGTGTTGGCTAAAGCAAACCTGCAAAAGATGATAATAGAATGTTCGAAATATGTCTTGCAGGTTAAAAAAGCGCTGAGTTTCTTTAATGCATTTCAGGTCTGCTTCTTTCATGCTCTTGTGCACAAAACAGCTTTTACAAATCACTGATAACTGATAAAGAATTAAAGAATAAAGCGACAAATTTGGTCGCCACCCATTGAAGAGAAGAAATTGTATATAATAACAATAAAAAAATGGCTATTTTGTCTAACACTCTGAACTGCTACTGTACTACCTTTCTTTGAACTAGAACCAAAAATTTTCATGGAACAAGTTTGGGAGAATTTTATTTTGCATCATGAGTAGTTTGTTTTCTTTGACCGACTCTTATTTTCTCAGCATGTTATGTGGGAACAAGTTAGATTTTGATAACTACTGTAACTAGGGCTGAAAGGGTCAACATGTGCACACAACTTTAAGATTTCTGTAGCATGAACATCTGTATGTGCATGTTTTGGAGACTCCTAACTTTTTTCATTTTTTGGTTTTGGTGTTATTTTTTCTTTTTACATTTAGCCCAGGGCTCTTAACCTTACGAGTACCACCCAGTTCATCAATATCAATCTTCTCCTAACACAAACATACAAAAAAGTAAGTGTTAAGCTTGTGGGGTCTGGCTGGTGCTATTTCACTGGCTGTCTCCATATCATTACCACGTAAAACTGTACTATGTGCAACATTGTTGAGTTTTCATACAGAACAAGTCATGATAAGCTATTGTCATTGAAGATGAAAAGAAAAATTCTCCAAAGCTGATTACATGAAAAGTATGAAACTCATTTAGGAGAAGTTACTTTAACATCTAACCAACAAAACATTGGTCATGTTTAGGACTGAATGTGTAAGTGGTGGCCTAAAAAGTAGGTGAAGTGATGCAATTACATAACGCCTTTTCAATATCGACATGCTCAAAGGCACTTAATTGCAATGATTGGTTTACCCCTGTAGCATATATAGGTGCAATTGGTAGCCCCTTCAAAGTGGTCCATGTGTATGCTGGTGATATTTTATGGGTCCCCTAAGGATGGAAAGCAGAGAGTTTTAGTGGGAAAGAAGGTCATCTGAATACTCAACCCTCGATCATGCCAGTGATTCAACCAAGGACCTCGGGATTGGGAGGCAGACACTACCCTCCAAGTTTCTGTACAACTGCTCCACATGACAGGAGGCAACCTGAAGTCTCTACAAACCTGTACTTCTCAGAAAAAACTGGCAGAACAATTTGATAACGAGGGATTCCTCTTATCCTCCAGCGCACTTTAACAGAACTATCTTGTGAGTCTTTTGTAATCTTTAGTATGTCCAGTGATAGGTCGGACATTAACAACTTGTTTACTATCTTCACAGATGACAGCCATGCCTTGTATGTTGTTAAACCCCTATAAAGCAGAAAATCTCAGAATCTTAGTTTATAAATACTGTACTGGTAATGAGTTGTATCCATTTTTCACTTAAACATAAAACAAATGAATAATAGGGTTTAACAGCTTTTTGTTTGTATTCTTATAAACCCTTGTAAATTGAAGTGTTCCCCTCCCTATTCACATTATATCAAAAGAAGATTACTACAAAAATAAAGAATTATAATGGTAAAGAAAGCTATTTAAAAAAAGCCTAAAAAGTTCTGGAAAATAATGATTCAAATTATCAAGGCCATTATTATCATAATCACCATCAGTACCAGTAACACTTTCACCATCAATATCACTTTATCACTAGCACTACCCCTATCACCACTATCTACCTCAAAATAATTATCACTTAAACTATCACTACCATCATTATACCATTATAATCATTAACATTATCATTGTCATTATCATTATCAATATCATTATCTTTATCATCATTTGATCATCATTTTCTTTATCATAATCATCATTATCAAACATTGCCATTATCATTACCATCATCATTATTATCTGTCATTATCTAATCATCATTAATGTTGTCACTGTCATCATTCTCATTATCATTCTCATCATAGTCATTATTATCTTTCACATTATTGTCATTATCATTGTCATCATTGTATTAACTATTACCATCATTATCAATAACATTATCATCATTGGCATTATCCTTTTTGTTAGCACCATTGTCATCATTGTCATTATCATCATCAACATCGTCACCATTGTCATTATTATTATCACCATTTTCAGTATCATCTCTAATATCATCACCACTGTCATAATCAATATCATTACAATTATCATTTTCATCATTATCATTATCACTATCATTGTCATTTAATATCATGTAATAATTATCATTATCATCATTACTACAGATCTCCACTTGTCAGCCAAGAAGAGCAGTAACAACATTGGTCTAAAACTTTCTTCTTCGTAAACCTAGAAACAGAAGAGTCTTACCTTAATGTAATGCCAACCATATTGTTCACAAACTTCATGTTTTTGTTATACAAGTCATAGCAGTGGCTCTTAACAAAGAACAAGGGAAGCTGGAAACAAAATAAAATGAGTTATAAAAAGCATGTCATAGTTCTTCTCCTCGGCCTGGCTGTTCAAAGGCCCATTAGCACTAACCCAGGGTTAATTTCCTAACCTTTATGTTCCTCTTTCAAGCCTGACAGAGAATGGTTTGATCAATAATTTGGGAGTTGACAAGCTTCTTAAACAGAAAATCAAACAGTATTTTACAAAACTGTAAACATTTCCTTAGACAAAAAATTTCTGCTTGAATTATGGCCTAACCCAAGATTAAAGTCAACCAGCCACTGAACAACCGGATGCAGGGTGCCAAGGATTTATAAAAGGTATGACAAAATCCACCCCAGTCATCATAAGGCATTAATCATTTATAAAGAGGTTTTAAAGTGCCTATGAAGCAAAAAAAATTATTTCCGTAGATAGACTTTGCTAAATGAGGAATAGCGCTGAAAAAAACTTTTTCAAAATCCTTTAAGGTTCTTGAAGTATTAACATTTAAAGTTCTCAACTGATGACATCCAAAATGGTTCCAACAACTTTGCATTTATTTAAATCTGCTGCCAAACCATAACCTTTGGATAAATTTGAGCCAAACCTGCACTGGTGATCTATCTACCTCAAGATACATCAGAAGACGAAGTTTGGATTAAATACACCCCGGTCATCATAGTGCATTAATCATTTATATAGAGGTTTTAAAGTGCTTATGAAGCAAAAAAATTGCTAAATGAGGAATAAGTGCTGAAAAAAATTTTGTCAAAATCTTTTAAGGTTCTTGAAATATTAACATTTAAAGTTCTCAACTGATGACGTAATGTGGGGTTCCAACAAATTTGCATTTTATTTAAATCTGCTGCCAATCCATAACCTTCGAATAAATTTGAGCCAAACCTGCACTGGTCATCTATCTACCTCGAGATACATCAGAAGACAAAGTTTGGATTAAATACACCCAAAGGTTTGTTTAGTAACTTTCTGGTTTAAATTTAAATGAAACAGAACAACAAAAACAAATCTGCAACCACGATTGACTTTATTCACATGTAAAAATAGTGTCTGTTTCCACTTTGCATTATGGGATGGATTTTTCTCTGATTTGACTACCTTGCACTCTTGTAATTGCTAATTCTAGTTATCCAAGGGAATTAGGAGATACGTAAGAGGTAGCAAAAATGGTCTGAACGAAACCCTAGGTATAATGAACCAAGTTTTGGGTCCTGAGACCACATGCTACCCTTAAAATAATGACAACTATAATAACAATTATTAATCTCTTAATCAATGCAGCATATGCATACTTTTTAGTTAGGTGATGCAAAATAGTCTACATTTATTCTATGAAGATTATCAAGTTGGGGATGTGAAGCCACAAAAACTAGTTTGATAATATGGGGCAAATCTAACTTCAACATAAAATTGGTAAATTAATCTACCAGACCTCTTCTCGTAGCACAAGCAGAACATTTGCAAGTTCTGTTGGACCAGGTTTATCATTAATCTCCTTCACTTTATCATCTCTGACATCCTTATCCATGCTTGTAGACTGATTCAGGTTATCCTGAGGATTAACTTGACATGTATCTTTCCACTTTAAATCTAGTTCTTTCAATGATCTGTTTATATTAAGTTTGTCCAGCTTCAGTACGGCATGACCAAATCTCCCTGAAGTAGTCATATGTTTTTGCATTTTACAAGTATCTCTTAGATTCCATATTTGGTGGTGTTTGTCCATAGTTACCTCATGCGTACTTTGATACTGCATTTCAGATTCTAAGATACTTTTGAAAACACTTTCATAGTCTCTTAGTGAAAGTGCGATGACTTCTCTGTGGTCAATCAGGGGATTGTGAGCCCATTTTTGGAGAAAGGAAACATTTTTTCTTTGGAACTTAAACAGTTTTTTCCTTATAGGTTTAAATGTTAGAACATCCCTGTTCTCTGTTTTCCTCAAGGAGAGAATGTCTGGAGGCAAAGTTGCTTCCTGGGTCTTCAAACTGAGGCATTTTCTTTGGATACAAAGAAATTCTGTTTCTTGTTGGTTCTTCTTGTGACTAAATTTGTCACTCATCCATGCCTTTAAAAATAAGTAAATGCCAGTTTTTACCGTTTTTTGAATTATTTACAAAGTTTAAGGTAGCTACAAATTTAAAACGTCAATTAAAAAAATCCAATTACCTAATAAAATAATATAATTCTCGATTACACCAGCCAGATAAATTAAAAAAACACAAGCCTTAAAATTATAAAATGTGAAGTTGAGCTGATCACGTTAACGAAATGCACACCCCCTCCACGCCTACTGGAAAATGATATACGTCACGAGAACAAGCTGTTCCAAGAATACAGATTTAAACAAGTTCTTAAGATAAGAAAAGTTGACAGCAGACAGATGCAGGTAGCTACACATTAAAATTTGTACTTTGCTGGCTATACTATACAGTTTCTTTCAACATAGTGTGTACATACACACTTCGTAGTACTCACTACGTTTGAAGCAGTTGTCGTGAATTCTGTCCTTGCACAACAAAAAATTAAAGCTGGAAGCTTGCGTCTTGTGACTTTGCTCAATGGTCCACTTTTTAGGAAGTTCAAATAAAATAACGCCATTGAAGTTAGACGGCATTCAAACCAAATTTCCTACATGTCTCCTGCTCAATCAGTGTTCACGTGCAAAACAAAATGGCGGTTGTTTTTCTGTTTACGAGCCTACGATAAGAGCTGCCCAGTTGTAATCAATAGAAGGTCATGCTCAATAGATTTAAAGAACAAAATAATCCAAGATGGCTTCCAAGTCTTTGAATGAAGAAATCGAGTATATAAGATTGTATAGAAGAAGACCAGTTTGGCTTCATTTCTATCTTACGCCTTTCATTCCTCTGTATTTGGTATGGTTTTACGTGTGGGTTGCGTTGTTTGGTGTATCAGAGTATTTTGAAGCTGGACTAATCGCACTTGCCGGAATCGGAATTGTTCAAATCCTTTCTGGACTGTTTTGTCATTGGTCTGTTCACGTGCTTGCGTTTTTTACCTGTAACACGGTGAGAATTACGAACGGTATTGTCCAACGTCGCAAAAGTTGTGATCATGAAAGCTTTGTTGTGCCGTCTTTATTTCTTGGGCTATTTCTTTCAATCGTGATCCACATAAAGATGTACCGATCGATTCGTATAAAACTCTAAAAATAATATAGAACTATTAAGTAGTAAGTGCATTAACTTTTAGTTACACATCATATACAGTACGAGAAGAGTCATTTTCCGTCTTCCTAAAGTGATGTTCTAGTAATTGTAGATCAGTGATTTAGGGATTAAACGGCGATCAAGAAAGTTTATAGAATTATTAAAGTACACCACGTATTTAACCTGCAGGAAGGGAGAATGTTTTCTTTTTCAACTACATTGATTGTGGAGTTTATCTGTGCAGTTACAGCTAGAATTGAGGAATCTCTTTAACAAGATTGCAAGTCAATGTTCTTCACTCAGGCTTGGTGGCTAATCAGGCCACAGTGCTTATAAATATTTGGTTTCTGTACTTTCAAACAATGAGTGTCTTTTCCCCCCCTAGATGGGACATTAGTCTTTGAAAGGTTCTCCCCCAGCAGAAACTGGTACTCATTTTTATTCATACAGCACAGTTAATTGGCATGCCAGGGCTTGAAATCACAACCTTAGGGTATTCCCAGATTAGCCTTGCCTTTGTACTGCAAAAGTTAATAACTTGCATATAATATTATATAGTACTACAGTGAAACCCTGCCTTATGCCCACCTCCTTATAACAGCTCCTTTTTGTTTGGCCTGCTGTTTGAATGGCCATACTTTTTTTGTAAAAAAACTCTTGTTAATGCAGTCACCCCATTTTTACCACATAATTTTTCCTGGCCCAATGATGACTGTATTAATAGGGGCCCACTGCACATACTGCTCATGATTTGTTTTTGGAATCTACAGTTAGTAGTATTATTAATATGAGGATATCCCAGTCTGCTTCAACCCCCAACCCCACCCTTTCCCTTCTCCTCCATCCTCAACATTGATTTGTATAAGCTTGATGGCTGTAGATTTTGTTGGCCAATTTATAGATGTAGAGAGTGTACATTATTTATAGTTGTCATGTTTCAGTATTGTTTTAAATGTATCAGTTTATAATTGGTGAGTTTCCTCATTTTTGTCTCTCCTAATCTATCTAGGAAAGTTCTCCCTCGTTGGCTGAGGTAATCAAAGTTGTTCCAACAGCAAATAATGGATATCCTGAGCTACTCAAGTTACATCATGATGTGGTGAGAACACGGCATTTGTTGTATCTTTAAAAATGGTCCAGAATTATATGTACTGTTAGTATTATAAACATTAATTTTATCTATGAACTGAGCAGTCTCTTCCAAGAATGTTAAAATTTTGTTTGAACTCTCTCCAAACTTGGTGGTTCAGATAATAGCCGCCAACAATTTTCTTAATAGTTTATGTCCAGTTAATCATTTAATTTTGATGCATTGTAATTAATCTGATTTATTGGCCTTGTTGTCAACTCCAAATTGCAGGACAAAGAGACAAAGAAAGAAACCATCTGGTTTAACTTTCAAAAGACCAAGTATGTTTATGACAGTGAGGAGAAAAAACAGTTTCAACAAGTGGAGTTTCCAGTCAATGAGCCATTCCAGTACTATCAGAATTGTCGAGGTTATCTGGACGAGAGGGAAGTGGACATAGCCAAGAGAAAATTTGGCCTTAACGAGTAAGTTGTTCATGCAGTGACATACTAAGCCAGATTGTAGGCCTGCAGGCCTGGGCCTTTAAATTATTTTGACAGGGAAAAATAAAGTATTGAAAAATCATTCTAATTACAGGCCTGCACAAATTGAGAAGTTGCTTTACCAATGTTGAGCAAAAATTTTCAGATCTTGGCTATGCCACTGTTGTGTTCTTTTCTTTTTTCCTTTTTGTTTCGTATCTCAACATAAACTTACAAGAAGAGTTTGTTAACTAGTATGTGATAATGTTTATAATAATAATAATAATAATAATAATAATAATGATAATAATAATAATAATGATAATGATAATGACAATAATGATAATAATAATAATAATAATAATAATAATGATAATAACAAATAATAATAAATGCCTAATGATAACTCCCCCAAGGAGCTTTTCAGTGTCATAGTTAGAATTTTTCAAATGAACTCAAATAAAGTTAAGTATCCTAAAGTTCTGGTTAAAGAGGCAGACCAGTTGGCTATTTACAAGCATGTTGGATTTGACTCTGGATCACCGAAATCCAATCTTGTCAGTGGTCAGAGTGGGATTTTAACCCAGGTCAAGCACCCTAACCACTGAATCGTGCTCCACCCTAACCACTGAATCGTGCTCCACCCTAACCACTGAATCGTGCTCCACCCTAACCACTGAACCGTGCTCCACCCTAACCACTGAACCGTGCACCACAGAAAAGAGAATGGAGAACGGTTTGCCTTATCTCTCTCACTAGCTACAGTAGGCCCAACCCTTTGTGGAGGATAATGTTATTGTTTCAATATCATTTTGCCAAAAAAAGATGGGTAGTAAGACATCCTACCTTTTTACGATTTTGATGCAGATCTAAATATAAACAAGTACCTTCTTACAATAGCATAAAGCCTTATGGTAAATTCTATATCTTCACTTAAACCTTCCAACACCAACACCAACCCTTCCTTCTTGCACCAAACCAACAACAATATATTAGGAAGTACAGATTACCGAAGTCACTGCCTACTCTATGTCTACAGTCATGTATTTGAAGCTTTTTTCCTTCACTACTAACTGAAAACCCACGAAAAACTTGTGAATTTTTTAATGGAAAATTCACTGGGAAACCAAAGGGTTTTAATGGCATTTTCATGGGTTTTTGGAGACACCTAAACCATTAAAAACCCATTAAAAACAAACCCATGAGAAAATCCTTTTAATATTAAATTTAAAAAAAAAAAGAAAAATTTAAACAAAAAGAAAATTTAGAATAAAGTATTTTACCTTGTTGATACAAACTAGTTGTCATAGATTGTTCTTAATTGATTAACACTTCTCTTACTATGTTTTCTAATAGGCTGGAAATGAATGTACCAGACTTCTGGGAACTTTTTAGAGAGAGAGCCACAGCTCCATTTTTTGTGTTTCAAGTTTTCTGTGTGGGCCTCTGGTGTTTGGATGAGTACTGGTATTACAGTATATTTACATTGTTTATGTTGGTCGCATTTGAAGCCACTCTTGTTCAACAGGTCAGTACTAACTATTGTATCAGAAATTTCTTTTCTGGCGGCATACATGTAGCTCAAAATTAGAGTTACATATGAGCAAAAACTTCTCACACTGTAGGTATCTTGTGCTTGCCTGCAAATTTTAGAAACAAGGATGATTTATAGGTCCAAACATGTATCACTGTAGAGCTTCTAGTAGCAAACTTGTATGATACATAGATAGTTAACAGTCCATGAAAAGTTCTTACTAAATGAAAATGCAAAACATCCTAAACCATATTATTTTTTCCTATTACAAGCAATGGCAGGATTTAACCTTGGGTCTTTGAATTCTGTTTATGCAGCAAATGAGAAATATGAGAGAAATAAGAAAAATGGGAAGCAAATCATACCTTATTCAGGTAATGTGTTGGTTTTGTTTTCATGTAAGAAGCTTCTGTTGTTTTCCATTCTGTTTTAATCCCTCAGGTTTTTAACTCATTCATATGCATGCATGCACAATGAATGAGTTATTGCAGTGTGGAGAAAGTGTCTGCGGAGTTTTAATTGTGGACAGATATAAATTTAATCCACCGTGGTTCCCTTTGAGTAAGAGGAGACATCCATCTTGAAAGGAAATCTATCTTTATTTTGTGTTTTGGAGTTCACATGAGAAAAATATATCCTTTGTGGAGAGAACTGTCTGCCTATCTGTGGACCAACTCATAAATTACGACCAAGGTTTTGATACATCAATAACAGGCTTTTTGTTCATTGTCTTAAAAAAACAAACAACTGTGCCAAATGAACAGGACAATATTGAATTTTAGTTCCATACTCACAGAAAATATTACCCAAATATGAATGAGTTGGCTCTTAGCCCTTTTGATTAGACATAAGAAATGATTGTCATTTCCTGACCTGCATTGATCCCTCAGGTGTACAGGCACAAGAAGTGGAGGCCAGTTCCAAGCTCAGAGCTCCTGCCAGGGGATATTTGTTCCATTGGTGAGGCAGATCATTTCATCCCGTTCACTTGTTATGCACATGCTGTACTGTTCATCCAAGCTTTATAAATTGCAGCCTGTTGTACCAAAATAGTTTTTTTAATCTGTATGAAATTTCCAAAAATGGTTTTGTTTGGTTCTACTGGTTGAATTTGAATAACAAGTTAGTTGTGCATTTAGGAGTCTGGGATCAAGTAGGTTATTAATAGCAACAAGTATATTATGGGTAAAGTTCCCATCAGTTCTTACATAATGAAGTGGAAAGGCCACAGGTTTGTAGTGCAAGAGATCAGAAGCTGAAATTCCGGTAAGGTCTTGGAGAAAAAATTAACTGTCATTTTCTTTCACCCCCCAAAACATACCATAAAAAAACTGGTTTACATAAGAAATAAAATGATGAAATACATTAAACAGGTTTGAAAAAATAGACCTGAGGTTACAATTTAACTGCAACATATTAAACAAGACAGTATAAGATTACAATCATTAAGACAATATCATAATTTTTTGGACTCTGAAATCTGTTTTTATCCAGGTCGGCCAAAGAACTCAGACTTTCTTGTTCCATGTGACCTGCTTCTCTTGCGAGGGTCATGTATCGTTGATGAGGCCATGTTAACAGGAGAATCAGTGCCGCAGATGAAGGTTAGTATCTAATGGGTACTACGGAACAGCTTGTAATACAACAAACTTTGACCATTTACAAAGTCAACAAGTCGAGGTTAATTTCTACAATCATGTAGCTTCTAATACGATTACAGTAATCTGTTTTATTGGTTTTTTTTGTGAACTTGACCAACTTGATGGCTTTGTTTGTGAGCAGTGGGGAGTAGTTTGCAAAGCGATGTGTTATTAAATTCTCCCAACTAAGATTTAACTTCGTAACCATGTTCACCTTCATTAGTTTTCATTGTTTGATCAATTACAAAATGACTTGTTTTGTATGTGTTGTGTAAGGAGAAGTAAAATGTTAATAAAGCAGCTAGGCCTTAGACTGTTAAGGTTATTCCACTTAAATAGAACCTACACTGAGATTTTTGTCAAACTTTGCCTATTATAATTATATTTATCTTATAGGAACTTATATTTTGAACTAAAAACCGGATCGTCACACTTGTTTTGGACAACAATAGCTTGTTTATAAAAACAATCTCTTACAATTCCTTTTGATTGGAAAAGTCATGTTTCCAATGATTGTTTTTTATTTGACACTGAGAGTTGCTCTGTGTCTGTTTTACAAGAAGAAAGTTATCACTTAATTCAACAAAACGAAAAAATGAAAGGTCATGCTCGTTTATGAGAAAATGTCAGTTTACCTCTTTGGCAAGTTCCTGCCATAAGGAAAAGGCAGCCATTTTTAATGCTTGCATGCTAGATATGCGAGAAATTATGCACAGTTATATGCACAATGCAAACTATAAGAGACTTGAACTGTTTGCCAATTGCATTAGGTGAAGCACCATCTGCTTCTTGTTTTTGCAATAAATTGGACGCTGTAATTTGAACTTTTATAATTACACTTACATAAATTATTTATGTATTTTGTGTGTAAGTGGCCACTGGTGTTTTATTATTCCATCTTTTATTCCTTCTACAATATTATTATCACTTTTCCCTTCACTACTTGTTATTAATTTTATTATTTCGCTGACTGCCCTTGCAAAAAATCATTTTGTGTTAGGGAGTGCAAGTAACAGGTAAATAAACAAAGAAAACTAGAAATAAAGTTTACTCAGTTTCTTACTTTATTTGCCTTCATTCATTCAAAAAACAGGAGTCCATTGAAGAAGTTGCAGGTGATGAAGTTTTGGATCTTGATCAACACAACAAGTTGCATCTTTTATCAGGAGGAACAAAAGTTGTTCAACACTCCCCTCCAGCCAAAACATCAGCTGGACTGAAAGGTTTGTTCCCCAGCTTTTACTTCCTCTAACTGCTTCACTCTATTGTCCTCCATATAAGTTTTATATTGTTTTATCCTCCCAGCGAACTTTACCACACTGAAGGAACGCAACATTAATTTTGCAATTGTCTTTTTCTCACTTGATCAGCAAACAACAGTTTCTTTACTTCACATTATTTTTTAGTTGTGATTCTGCTTTAATTTTGTTGCTATCTTTTGTGAGTGTTTAATGCGTGTACCCTTTGAAACATCACTTTATGGTTTCGATTATGGTGTTTGTTTTTCTCAGATCAAACAAAATTATGCACGAGCAATGTTGACTGAGAGTGATAGCTCAGAGTATTTTATACTTATTTACAATTTATGGCATAACAGTACAACAACTTGTTAAACTATTTAAAATTTTACTGTAACTTTTGCCTGTTTCCAGCTCCAGACAATGGTTGTATTGCTTATGTGTTGAGAACAGGATTTAGTACATCACAGGTATGCAAATGGTGCTTTTCTTTCATTTCCAGAATACTATAATGTAGTAACTACAAGTAGATTATGTGCATCACCACTAATATAGCTGCAAATACAAAGACAAGGGCTTAAGAGACATTTTACAGGTTGCCATTATGTGGAAAGGTGAGTTAATCATAGTTACCTAAGAATAACTAAACCTAAGAATACAAAAAGTTGTTGTTAATTATTGTATGAAATTTTGATCATTACCTTCCCTTAGTTATTACTTGAGCATCTTCAGGAGGTTTTTAGCTTAGGTTTTTACATGATATATATGATTATGAATGTTTTTTTTCTAGATGGTGACTTGAGAGCAATAAAAAAAGATTGTTTTAATTTTTGTTGAACTGTACTAATTTTTACTGTGTTCATTTGAGAGCTAATTCTTGTACTTTTGTAGGGGAAACTTCTGCGAACAATCTTATTTGGAGTTAAAAGAGTTACTGCCAACAACCTAGAAACATTCCTCTTCATTGTGTTTCTACTCATATTTGCTGTATCTGCTGCTGCATATGTCTGGATTAAAGGTAAACGTCCTTGATTTTTCACTCAATCCCTAATAGGATCCCCATCTGCATCCCCTATAGATTCTCAGATTCCCTATTGAATACCTTTTTGTTCTATGAACTAGTTTTCCGTGGAGCAACTCTAGACCCCTGCTTGATCCCCTTAGATCCCCTTTGGCCCTCCTATTGGATCCCCTCTAGACCCCTTCCTGGATCACCCTCTAAATCACTCTGGATCCACTTTTGACTTACTGCAGGGTCCCCCTTTGACTTCCCATTAGGTCTTCCTGCTGGATCCCCCTTGGACTTCCCATTAGGTCTTGCAGGATCCCTTTTGGGCTTCCTGCTGGATCCCTGTCTGACTTCCCATGAGGTCTACCTGCAGGATCCTCCTTGGACTTCCCATTAGGTCTTCCTGCTGGGCAGCCCTTTGGCTTCAGATAAAGTCTTCCTGCAGGATCCCCCTTTGACTTCCCTTTAGGTCTTCCTGCTAGATTCCTGTTGGGCTTCCCATTAGGTCTTTCTGCAGAACCCCCCTTGGACTTCCTGCTGGATCCCTTTTTGATTTCCTATGAGGTCTACTTTCTGGATCTCCCTTGGACTTCTGTTAGGCCTTCCTACTGGATCCCCTTTTTAAGTCCCCTGATGTCTTCCTGCTGGATATCTCTTGTGCATCCTAATAGGTCTTCCGCTGCTTAACCCCCCTTGGACATCCCATTGCTGGATCCACTTTGGATTTCCCATTTTTTTAATACAACCTGAAAATCTAATCAGACTCCCCATAAGATCTTAATGGCTTTTTTTTTTAATCTTCCTTAGATCTCTTCTTCCCATTTGACCCCCTTGGATTCCCCTTTGTTACTACTAATGATGTAAGACAAGTTTCTTTTTACTCTCAGACTAGTTTGAACATTTAGAGAGACTAGTAAAAATAAATTATTTTTTTGAAAGTTTTGATATGCCTCTACTGTTTTTTACCCCAATATTGTGTTGAAATGATTGGTGATAGGAAACTGACACTTGGCTGGTGTACAGTTTTGATTATAAATGCATCAATGAAGTAGGAATAAAATGTTTGTTATATAACTTTGGTCGGGTATCTAGTAGATGCTTAATATTCTTTTATAAAGGGAATAATATTACTTCTTTTATCAAAATACATATACACTTGCCATTAACTGGGTTTGTTTATCTTTTCTAAGGCACTGAAGACCCAAAGAGGAATCGTTATAAGCTCTTCCTAGAATGCACTTTGATTCTGACCTCAGTAATACCTCCAGAGCTACCTATTGAGCTGTCCCTTGCAGTCAACAGCTCCTTGTTGGCTCTCCATAAGTTAGGTGAGTTGCTTGTATATCTCTCTATTCTGAGTAATGGTAAGAGTGTTCTTGTGGAAAGTGGGTCTGAATTTCAAATTTGGTTTAATATTTTCTATAACAAAGTTATTTATTTTTCAAAGGTTGTTTAATATAGTTAGTCTGTTGGCTTCTCGGATAAGGACATTAAGCTGTAGGTCGCAGGTGGCAGATCTTAAAAGGGACTTTGATTCCTGTTGCGAGTCCTCCCATGATTCCTAGAGTAAAAAAATGTTATATAAACTAATTAACTGTTTTGCACCTGTCTAGAGTGCAAGGAGCATGACTTTTTCTGACTTAATGGTATTGCCAGCTTTACTCCAGCCAGTCTGCTAGGGGGAAACCTGTGACGATTTAGAGTCCTGTCTAGAGGAGCTAAATTGCTTGTCTTATTACATTGGAAAACTGAGAATAAGAAAGACTTTGCAGTCTGATAAGTTTTTACTCAACAGATGTGAAAACCCATCATCAAGGACTCTAGAATAAACTGTGTGTTAAAATCCTTGTTTTTTTTACCTGATGCAGGAGTGTTCTGTACGGAGCCGTTCAGAATCCCTTTTGCTGGCAAGGTGGATATCTGCTGCTTTGACAAGACTGGAACACTTACCAGTGATGACCTAGTTGTGTGTGGCGTCGCAGGTCTTGGGTATGTATCTCTAGGCTAAAGCAATAGTCTCATCTTTAATATTAGCAGATAACTTAGACAGATAACAATTATTCTAAGAGCTTGTGATTGATATAAGATGGCAAATAGCCAGAGGCGCATAGCACCCAGTGGCCTATAAATGATCACATGTCCAACTAGTGCAAATGGAATAATTGTGTTATTAAATTTCTTGAGTTTTCCAAACCTGTCGATACATAAAATTGACATCTCAAACTTACAAAGAACCATATTTCTGCTTTGCAACACTACACACACACTCAGTATCCATATATGGTCATCTCGGTATATGAGCCGATAACTGAGGTTGAGTAGGCCAATTAGAATGCTAGAAATGCAATATTCGAGGTAAAAGTTTTAATAATTACTGATAAACTTTGAGGTAAAATACTTTGCTTCGTAAAATAACGTCTTGGATCCAACTAATGATCCGGTCTGTGTGTTAGGTAGGTGAGGAAAGAAGGTTACATTTCTTTGGCGGGAATGCATTGTTTGAAATCAAAATTGTGCTTTCACTCGTATTTTATCTCAATAACGCCATGATTTTTTTGTGTATAAGCTTAAACTGACTTTCCGTTTTCATTTGAACATTTTGCAAACAATGTTCTCCTTTGATTTTTCCTTGCAATCCGTGTTGTGTTGGTACAGGCATCCTTTGAACTAGATCTGTAGAGTAGAACGAATCTTTCCCTGAAACTCAGTTGTTTGAAGCGATAATTGACTACTACAAAGTAACAATTTTGTGTTGATTAATGTCTTATTCAAACACTCGCATACAATGTTTGCCAGGACTGATGATGAAGTCGTGACGGTGTCAGAAGCCCCTGATGAAACCATCCAGGTGCTAGCAGCTTGTCACTCCCTGGCCATTCTTGATGACAGTATGGTTGGTGATCCTATGGAGAAGGCAATGCTTCAGGCAGTCGACTGGAGATTAACTAAGGGTAAAAGCCTTACAGTATTGGATTGGTAATGAGGAACTGGTTAATATTATTGTGTTCTTCATTGAGGCTTCTATAGGCAGTTGACGTTTTGTTGCAGAGGTGTTTAACGTTGTCACCAGTACTGAAATTTTACGGCGTTTTTGAACCTTAGCTATTCTTGGTAGTTTTATTTCTTTGTAATACAAGGGGAATTTCTCTTTGGACTTAAGACTATACACCACATCGTTATGCATGGTTTTGATAAGCACGTTGTGTCAGTCAAAAAGTTAAATAGTGAACACTTTTGCTTCAATTTATGTAACTAGTGTTGCTGCTAGTGTAGTTTGTTTGGGTTTTTGATATATCACTGATATGATTTTTAACTCAAAGCCACAAATCTCCCATTAATTTTCTTATTGAGTCTTAGATTGGTGACATGTAACTTGGTGCATCTCGATCATCTCTTTGTATTAAACCTTGGCAATACAAAACTATTTTCTGTATTGATGTATTTCAGGTGATATCGTCATGCCTAGTAAAGGAAAACGCCTGTCCATGCGGATTGTCAGCCGTAACCATTTTTCAAGCTTCCTGAAAAGAATGTCGACAATTGTTTCCATTCAGACGCCAAACACTTCTACCAGTGAATATGCCGTCACTGTTAAGGGGGCTCCAGAGACGCTTAGATCTATGGTTGGTGCTGCTTAGAATTCTGTTCCTTAGACATTTTCAGGACTAAAATGAAATCATTTTGGTGATTTTTCTCGTTTTTTTGTAGTATGAGAATGTGCCAGAGAAATATGATGAGATTTACAACAAGATCACGTGTCAAGGGGCACGTGTTCTAGCACTGGGCTACAAAAAGCTGGGAGAAATGACTGCTAAAGATGTGAGTTTGTGTTCCTATTGTTTCCTAGGGTTTCGCTAAAGTGATATTGGGGACCTCGATAAGCATCGGGAACAGCAACGCCATCCGCGACAGCAACTAACAATAGTGTATATTAAATAGCTTTACGATTAAATGCACCATGCTCGCTACCTGCATGCCGTCGTCTTGAAAATTACAACGTGGAAAACTTAGTTTTGAGGATTTTACAACGACTACGAGAATGATCTACAGAAAAAATTGTCAATTTTTCTTTGTCTCCTAGAAGAACAATTTGACCTTTTTTGTTCACTAAGCGTCACTTGGATAAAAGAAAAAGCAAACTAGCTATACGTGATCAAAAAGGGCAAGTCAGACTTGTTTTTTTTTGTCAGCCATCGTCGTCTATGTTGCTGTCCTCGATGGTTAAGGTCCCTATTATGTTGAAACAGGTCAGTAAGGGTTGCTGCAGTTTGCTGCATGTAAACCATCGAATTCTCGTCGTTAACTAGTGCGATGACAATGTATCAAGGCACCTCAAGTTACTCAAACAATACTCTTTTTTGGATAAAGAAATAATCTATTTGTAAAGGTAACCGGAGCAACACACATTCTGTTGAGTTAGTACAAAGTTAAACAGAAAGCAGTTGAAATTGAGGCATTTAACCATAAATTTTAGTTGACTCAGTACAAATAAAAGTCAATGGCTATCCTACGGATCAGTTATTGATAAACTTGGAAGCAGAAACGCGTAACAAGGGCTTTGACTTGTTGATATGTAAGAACAGAAAGTAATATTTCAGAAATTTTGCATTATGATCTGTTTCTGTAAACTACTGTTCATTGCTCTTCTTCAGGAAAAAGTTAGCATATTAAAAGACTAGCTTATCAGTTATTCACCAATTCCTCCTTACATAAGAATGTCCGTTTTAATAGCTAACTAGACATCAGAGTGGTTCTCAAATGTTTAGTTTCCCCTATAGTGTTTCAATGAATTTCCTTATATCGACTTTTAAATTTTTTTCTGAGGAAACTCCTTGTAAGTCATTTGACTTGAAAACATGCAGTCATACTGTTTAAACTCGTTACTAAGAGTTCGATAGGGCTGCATCCTTAGATTTTGCTACAAAAGCCTTACATATACGTTTTAACATTCAATGAGTGACAAGCAACTTGACTTCGCTTCAATCCGTAGCTGCGTGACTTGAGTCGTGAAGATGCTGAATCAAACTTAAAGTTTGCTGGATTCGTGGTGATCTCCTGTCCGCTGAAGGCAGACTCCAAGTCAAGTATAAAACAAATCCAGGAGTCTTCACACCACGTATGTTTGCAAAGCCTTCTTTCTGAGTTCATTTTCGTTTAGTGAAGTTCAATTTTTCCTTTCCTCTTTTTTTTGAATATGTTACCTAATGTAATTGTTCACCGTTTTCTTGAAGTTTACTGATTCTTTTGTTGCCTTCTCTTCCTTCCTTTTTCAATTCCCCTGTTTTTCGCACCTTTCCAATTTTAACTGAGCGGAATTGAAACAAGTGGAAACAGACCTTTTTACATACCTCGGCCAAGGGAGTCAAACTATTGCCTCACTCGATATCCTACCACAAGATTAAAAACAACCCACAACACTTGCCGAAAAAAGTAGGCCTATCAACTGTCAACCAAGGGTAATTCTGTCTGAAAATCTATCTGAGCTGTATAATGCGGACTATATAAGATCCTCAGTACCAAAGCCCCCCCCCTTGCCAAACCAAATTGTTGTGGGGGGTGGGGGAGTCACCCCCCCCCCCCGCGGTTCTGCCACCCACCGTAAGTGTTGGGGAGATTCTGTGTTTACCCTATGCTATAGAAGGGACTGTTTGGTGTCAACGTATTTATAACCTTTAGCGCGATCATTATATGCCATACTTGGAAATACTGCTCACAGCTTTGTCTTGCGATAGGTGTCCATGAT
Source organism: Hydrozoanthus tunicans (assembly GCA_026413305.1). Taxonomy (NCBI): domain Eukaryota; kingdom Metazoa; phylum Cnidaria; class Anthozoa; order Zoantharia; family Hydrozoanthidae; genus Hydrozoanthus; species Hydrozoanthus tunicans. The sequence goes on along the minus strand of JAOBAT010092749.1, from coordinate 12,827 downwards.
AACAGGTGACAACCCTCTCACTGCCTGTCATGTTGCAAAGGAACTCAGGCTTACTAAACGGACGACAGTTGTGTTAAGTCCACCCGAGTTGACAAACAACCATGGTGAGAAGTTGCTTTAAAGCTTTTGTTTTGGTGTATTTCGTACATGTTTGCGTTCAGTGAAATAGCCTCATTTGAATACCAGAGATGAACAGTACTGAAACGCGATGCGAACCATTTCGCTTTTAGTTAAGCGCTTGTGTTTGGATGTGGTCCATATAATGCTTTGTGTTCAGAGAAATAGCTTTATGTTAAAACCAGAGAAGGACAGTAAATGTGGTACAAACCATTTTACTTAACGCTTGTGTGTGGGCATTCGTTTTTCTCTAGTTGTAAAATGAGTCTATGTAAAGTCTTCTTTTTAACCAGGATAGATTAAAACTCAAAAAGGATATAGAATGAAGGAAATCGCCTCTCAAGTTTTGAGTGATCAGAAAAAATTCTGAGTCACTGACGGGAATCGAACCCGCAACCCTCTGATCACTGGTCTCTGTAGCTCAGTGGGTAGAGCATCTGACCGGTGACTAGAGGGTTGCTGGTTCGATTCCCGTCAGTGACTCAGAATTTTTTCTGATCACTCAAAACTTGAGAGGCGATTTCCTTCACTCTATATATACAACACCAAGTTGCAAAACTTCTACACTAATCAAAAAGGATACTTCTCTACTATTTCTGTTACAGAATGTGCCACTGATCAGCGAGATAACTTGCAGGGTATTAGAAATACATACTGTTACACGAATCTCAATTCCTTCTCATCTTTAAGTTGCCTTGTTTTCTCAAAATGTAAGCACTGTGTAAACATGAAATTTGTGCAAGTTGCTTCAGACAAGTAATATTGCTGATGATTGATGTTTTGCGCCTTCATTGTTTCCTCATTAGCTTATCTTTTTTCTTTTCATATCTATGCTTCATTATTGCCTTGTTTTTTATTTGAATATTTTATTTGATTTAGCAAACACAGGATGGCAATGGGAGCCAGTCGACAAATCGTTTCACCTCCCACTGATCCCTCCTGGAGGCATAAAAGAAATAACTAGTAAATATGACCTTTGCATCACTGGTGAGGTAGGTTTACGATTGTTACGTTCCGAAAAAGGGCATCTTTGTTCTCTCTTTAGCTAGTCTGACTCTCTTCATTTTCGTTTAGTCTGTCAGTGTCCATATAATTCTACTTCTTTACTATTGTTTTGCGCTTTCCATGTTGCAGCTTTATTTCTCTGCGATTAGTGTTTTTGAAGTGGTACTGTTAAACTGCATCGATTGTTTAAAATGTTGAATGACAGACTTAGTTTTAAGCTTCTGAGTATCAAATCTCAAGGTGAAAGGTTACGTAACTACCTCAGTTTGAGTAAGAAACGTAGCTCGTCTCTTTGAGGACTAGATAATGTAAGAGCAGTGTGTATGCTTTTGACTTAGAACTCAGAAATGCCTTCCTTAGGTAAATGCCTAGTTTACCTGGAGCGAAAGATCAAATCTCGTTTTAGTTGCTGTGAACACCCGCTTTTGAAGTTGTCATGATGGATTACAGAACATATACAAATAGTTATCAATGTTTAAACGTTAAGAATTGCTCGGCTGTACAATGTTCTTGGTGTCAAATAAAACCCTTGTTGGGTCTGTGTCGAAATCAGCAACTCAAATTTGATACTCTTGTACATTACTCTAGTGGCAAGTAACTTTAGTTTGATCATTTCCACGATTTGGACTTGGATTTTTCCGGTGCCAGACCCCGTCTCGTTCATTGCTACAGAGAGGAGGCTAGATATGCAACCGAAACACGCCAGATTTCAAAATGGCGGCGCGCGAAAAATTCAAACCGTGGGAATGATCAAACCTTGGCGTTAGTTATATTATATGCACAGAAGTCTCAACTTGCATGAGTTGCTAATAAGAACACTAAAGTTTGTTTTTGAGACCAAAGAGTCAAACAGCTGAGGATCCCTTTAAAAACCAATTTTACAGGACAAATTTTTGAAAATGCGGGAAACTTTAATCTCTAACTCTATTAAAGTGCCATTGTTAACTGAGTTGTTTTATATTTCAGGCTTTCCCGTTTTTGCAGTCTTCTCCAGAACTCTCCAAACTGTTTAATAGTATAATTGCCCATGTTAAAGTATTTGCCAGAGTTGCACCAAAACAAAAGGTACACACCATAACAGCTCTGCTCTATTATCGTAAAAGTTTCTTGTACAGACCATTGCGATAGTAAGACAAGACAAGACAAGACAATTTTTATTTTTTCCCTTAACTAGGTAACATATTTACATTTAGAAATGCAATATAAAAAGAATAATAAGTAAGGGAGCTGGTCCCCTGACAGTGCCACTGCAGGAATTATTACAAGAATAATGCCCTTTCCAATCCACACAACTTCCATACCAATACCAATTGAAGCAAATCTAATTTGTGTACTGTAATTGTAAAAGGTTTGTGGTTGTGAACGCAGTTTAAGCAATTGCAAAAGAGTAGCCCGAAAAAAAGAATTTAGGCTTCGATGGGATTCGGACCCGCACCTACCGGTGCAGTGCTCTAACCATTTGAGCTATGAAGCCACATCTGTTGGGAGCAGGTCAATTTAAGTGGGTCCATTTATGCCATTTGAAGATGGTATCAAAACTGGCATTGTTCCATACAACCGCGGTACAAACCATAATAATCCGTGTACAACTTAAAAAGGCATAAAAGGACTCCCTAGAATTGAACTTCTCCCAACAGATGTGGCTTCAAAGCTCAGTTAGTTAGAGCAATAAACCGGTTTCGCAATGATCACGGGATGGAACCCCATGGAAGCCTTAGTATTTTTCGATTCAGGCTTCTCTTTCGTCTTTACTTTAAAAATTGCATTCACAACCGCAAAGATCGTATCATAACGTTTCATATAAACACAGTACGCAGTTTTTTGAGATAATGAAATAATGCGGAGACAAATAGAAAAAAAAAGCAATTTCCTGATCGGTATCGAGCCCGAGACTTTCCTTATACTAGTCGGATGCTCTACCACTTGTATAATGCCTGCCTAATGCTAGACTCAATATGCCTATAGTATGAACTAATAGTTGTTGCGAAGTTTATCAGTCTGCATAAATACTGTGGGAAGATTCTTCTGTTGCCACAAGCTTCTTTTTGTTAGAAAAAAAAAAATTCTCAGTCCCTACCGGGAATCAAATCCACGACAAAGTCTCTTTGCAAGTCGTTTCAAAGGGGACTGGGAAGAGCGACCCTTGCTGGGTCATATGCTGTACCCACTAAGCTACTGATAACACGTTTAAAATCTATTAACGAAAAAAATATTTAAGTTTAAAATGACTGTAGCTTATTTTGTTTTGAAGGACAACATGTACAGAACAAATTCTAAAAATTGGTTTGTCTAATTAGTTTTTGACCAGCTTCCAAATGTTTACAAGGCCACTTAGCTAAATGGCGTAACCTAGACTCCGTGACCTCTGCGATACCAGTGCAGTGCTCTAACCAACTGAGCTATGAAGCCATATCTGTTGGGAGCAGGTCAATTTAAGTGGGTTCTTTTATGCCATTTGAAAATGAAGTTGTACGTGATTATATTTAGTTACTCTTATTAAACGAGGAAACCAAAAAGCAATAATGGTAACTTAATAAGTTCATAAAACAATACGAGGAACTCTAGATGGTAGCCTCCATTTTTCGCACTCAGACCAGCAATAATGGCGAGTGGGAATGAAATAAAAAGTACTCACGTAATGTTAAACGAACAAATGTTTCTGCGTTAAAGCAACAAGGAAAAACGATCTTTTAGATGACATTTTAATGTTTAATTGAGTTAAACCGAACATCGAAGAAACCATTGCGCTTTGCTTCTGTTTTCTTATTTTATCACAGATGTCAAAGCCTTGTGCTATAATCACAAGGACATTTTTAAGTAAGGATGCATTTTGAACTCTGTATCAATGTTTTACCAAGTTTGAGTGATATTTGCCAAAATTTGATTAACCATATTTTTTATTGGCTAGGCAAGTTTGAAAGCTCATTAAACTAAATATGATATGTTATGAAAAAGCTGTCAACACTACTATTACTAAGTTTGGAAACGCATTTCTTAGTTCAATAGAGATGTTCGTATCATATTCAGTTAAACTATGTGCAATCATTAATTTTCATGACATTGGTTTTTCAGGAGCTGGTGATCACGAAACTCAAGAGTAAAGGTTTTGTTACCCTGATGTGTGGAGATGGAACAAATGACGTGGGAGCTCTTAAACATGCACAAGTTGGTGAGTAGCTTATCTAAATGGCTTCTAGTTGCACAGTGCGTATAACCCACTGTTTTGGCGGGTCATAGGTCTTACAATTCTCACCGAATCCTGTCGCCCAGACAAAACACTGTAAATCATTATGAGTTACCGTACAAATGCAAAAAAAATTTTACATTTTGGAATCTCTAAAGAGTCGAAGAACAGAACAACAGTTCGATGTAAAACCAAATAATTAAATACCATTGACATGTTTCAATATGTCACATTCACTTGGTCAGAATTCTCTGCATTTCAATCTTAAGCTGTCACAGTAATACCTCACTGTGTTACTTAGTTTTTTTTGTTAGGTTTAGTTGACCATCGTCTTTTCAGTTTTGCAACCTTAATATTATTGTAAAATATTCTGCTCTTGTGTCACTGTTCTTCATTGATATGCTATGTGCAACTACTTGATTCAATCTGACAATTGCATGCGACATGCCGAAATATGTCAGTGGTGTTAAAATTGTTTGGTTATTTTCTAACTGGCTTTTGATATGCTTGGTAAGTATCTTATTTATTATGTACAGGAAGTACTAGTTCTGATAGAAGTAAGTTCAAGGTGCACAAAAACAATTGTTGAAGTACAATGTAGTGTAGCGTATTACTCCTGTTTCTTAAGTCCTTGTTGCTTGCTTTTTCCTGTACCAGGTGTTGCGTTACTCGATGGGCCCCCTGTCAAAGTTCAACCACCAGACATTACTGCAAAGGGAAGTAAAAAGCCAAAAGAAGAAAGGGCTTCCTCTTCACAGACGGTGAGTGTCCAGAAAGCTCGAGAAATAGAAATTTTGATCCTGGAAAACTAGTGAACGTTAAAACGATACTACCTGCCATCGAAAACACTTTCCATTACTTAGTGCATTTTGGAATTTCGAAAATGCTGCTGGTGGCGTATCATGTGTGTTGTAAAACTCTGAGAGACTAATTTCAAATAAATTGCTTAGAGCACTGTTAAGTACATTCGCCCTTGGTCTGAGTAAGTTATAGCAGCCTTTGTAGTTTGTAGTATAGTATTTTCTCAGATAATGGGCTGACACTAAAAATATTAGTCCAAAACTCTAATGGTTTAGATTGTTGACTGTCAACTTTTGGTCGATTAACTCAGAATTCCATGTGGATACACCATATGGATTTACCATCGAATAAGCTGTTTTTGTTGTGGAGACTTTTCAAACCAGGTAGCGACTTCCACCAAAAAACATTGAACAGAACTGGATAGTTGTCATTTTTACTTTATTTCCACAATACTCAAATTAATCATGTCATCTTTTAAGCTGATTTTGTTGTGGAATCTTTCAAAGCTGGTAGCGAGTGCCACCAAAGATCGTCAAAAATATCCAGACAGTTGTCATTGTATATGCTGTTTTTGTTGTGGAATCTTTCCAAACTAGGTAGAGAGTTCCACCTAGAAATCGTCAAACAGACCTGAAAAGTTGCCGTTGTTTATGCATTTTTTTTTGTTGTGGAAACTTTTCGAACCAAGCAGCGAGTTCAACCAAGAAACCATCAAACAGATCTGGAAAGTTGTCATTGTATATGCTGTTTTTGTTGTGAAATCTTTCCGAACTAGATAGCTAGTTCCACCAAAAAAAGTCGAACTGCTCCGGATATAATATTAATGTTTTAAATCGTAACTTTATTAGGAAGGGCGGCTTTCTTTGAATTGTATTAAAAAGTGGCAACCTCTCGTCCAGTGTCTACTCTCTTTCCATCCGGAGAAAGGCCTGGATTCGGGGTTGCAACGGGCTCAACACTAACTTTACACTTGTGTGGGTTTCTAGGCCAATGAGAAAGACGACAGTATAACTATAGTTCCACGTGGTAAAGCACCCTCTGGCCCTGCTAAAGGATCTTCTAGGGCGGCCAAAATGAGGGCTATGGCCAGGGGGGAGGATACAAGTGGTGGCAAGGGGGATACACAGGTAGGGAAGAAGGGATAAACCTTCTGAGCGAATTTGTGTGTATAAAGTTTTCAAAACAACACTCGTATATCGTTTTCTTCCGTTGGTGATCAAAGTTTTTGAATAAGGCTATGTGTAACATAAGGCATTATGATTAAGAAGGATGCTACCCACTGAAGACAAAGTATAATTGTCGGACAATTGACATTTGGTATAAAATAGTATAAAACAACAAGTTACCCACGAGGAATTTGAAAGCTTCGAAAAACTGCCTTTAGTATGAAAACCCATGATCATGGTAAGGTTTTCTTCCTGTGAGAAAAGTTCAGTTTTTTTAGTGTAGTGGAAGGATATCATAAAACCATTATGAAAAATAATTAATCGAACATGTCTAATTGTGAAAGTACTGTTTCTTACTCATACTTGAATTTTACATTTGTTATCGAAATGCTCTGAAAGCTTACAGATTCAACAGCGTGAACTCAACGATCGAACTACCTGTGAATGAAATCAAGTTCAACTTCTCTCTGACCCCGACTCCTTACGATTTTTTGAGAAAATTGAACATTGTTACCATTAAATACATGAAAATGTCAGTTTTAACAAATTTGGGGGATACAGGCAGTTTTTGACCGTCAGCTTTGAAGCTTGGAAAGTTTCTAGATTTTTTGAGGATTAGCACCGCTAACTTCAAACATAGAAACTTTTTTTAGTTTGTGATATTATGATTTTGACTTTGATGTAAACATTTAAATAATAAACATGGTTAACTCGCATATTTGTTTTCACAGAAAAAATTACAAGATATGCTAAAACAACTAGATGAAATGGAGCCTCAGTTTGTCCGTTTAGGCGATGCGTCAATAGCCTCGCCCTTCACCTCAAAAGTGGCATCGATTAACAGTGGTAGGTAGACTAGAGAAGACTTTCCTTTTTGAAGTACTTGACAGGCCGGGAAAATTGTTCTGCTATTTTTATCTGCGATTCCTGTTACATTTTTTAGGCTTCAAATGTGCAATGCTGACGTAGACAACTTGGTTATCTCAAAACAACATGGATTTTGGCCTCAATAGTTACATTATTATAACTTAAATCAATGAATTATATCCCTAAGCATAGAGTGTTGTCCTTCAGTGGCATATGAGTGAATACAACATATGAATTCGAATAAGGCCTTACCTTACTACTGGAACGGGATATAATCCAAGTGTCGCTGATCTACAGCATTAACAAGGAATCCCTTAAACCCACACAAGGAAAAAGAAAAAATCCCTGACCTTGGTGAGATTGGAACCCACGACCTACGAAACAGATCTACGTATAATGATGTTTCCCTAAGATTATTTGAAGTAAAAAAAGTTCTTATCTTTTTCAATAGAAATGAAAATTCTTAAACAAAATCCTCGCAACTTACTGCTATTATGTCATTAGTTACCACTCATGGCCTGCTCGGTCAAAACTTACATTCCAAACTCTTTTTTAATTAAAAGGCATACTTAGACGCGGAAAATTTCGGTTATTCGATATCTTAGTTCATAGATGAAAACAGTTTTAATCTAAAAAGTACAAAAAAATACTTTATAAGGACTTTAAGTACTGTGTAGCATTTGAGAGTGTCTCCTATTCTAGAACGTTTCTATTTGAATCCAACATAAAGTGACGAACAAAATGCTGAAGTATGTAAATACATTTAAGAGAGAAACCTTGTTGTTTCATTCCAGTTTGTCACATCATCAAGCAAGGACGTTGTACGCTGGTCACTACACTTCAGATGTTCAAGATATTGGCTCTCAACGCCCTAATCCTCGCCTATAGCCAGAGTGTACTCTATTTAGATGGAATCAAATTTAGTGACGGGTTAGTTGAACTTTGTATATCACATTACACATGGGATCCCTGATGTAATTAATTTCTAAGGGACAAAGCAATTCGTTGAACTCGTTTGGTTGGTTGAATGGGGGTTCCTCGCCTATAGCGAGAGTGTACTCTATTTAGACGGAATCAAATTTAGTGACGGGTTGGTTGAACTTTGTATGTCACATTACACATGGGATCCCTGATGTAATTAATTTCTAAGGGGCAAAGCAATTCGTTGAACTCGTTTGGTTGGTTGAATGGGGGTTCCTCGCCTATAGCCAGAGTGTACTCTATTTAAATGGAATCAAATTTAGTGACGGGTTGGTTGAACTTTGTATATCACATTACACATGGGATTCCTGATGTAATTAATTTCTAAGGGACAAAGCAATTCGTTGAACTCGTTTGGTTCGTTGAATGGGAACTCAAAGCTACGGAATTGTAGTATCCATGCAAGGCTTAAAAAAACGCGCTGTTGTATGATGGACTAGTATGAAGGTTTCTTTAAATTTGAGCTCATTCTATCCAGATCCCGGGCAATACACTAAAAATAGAAGCTAGGTTATCTTGTTTCTGTAAAAGGTTAGAAAAGTAGTTCTACTGTAGAACAGCATTAGTGTAAACTGTGATGGTTAAGCTAGAATAAGTAAAAAGGTTAATAAAAGATTGAGTGTTGGTTGAAATTGTGAAAGTATTAAAACAAGAGATACCATAAAAGTTAAATTATTTATGATAGCTACTGTTGTCGTAACGCTATTCTGATGATGGTGATAGTAACAATGATTGTGGCATATTTAATATGTTATTGGTGGTGATAATGGATGATGGTTATGTTGACAATAATGCTAATAATTGTTGGTGATGGTGATAATGAAGGTGATTGTGGCAATGTTTAATATGTAACTGGTAGTGGTTATGGATGATGGTCGTATTGACTATGATGATGATAATAGTGAAGCCGATGCTAATTGTGGTTAAGGTATTGATGATGTTTTCCATGGAAATATATTTTGCCCGTCCACCCAAAAAACTTGCAGAAACTTTATTGTTAAAAACTCTGCTTTTTACCCATTTACTTAGGCAAGCAACATTACAAGGCGTTTTATTAGCTGGATGTTTCTTGTTCATTTCACGGTCAAAGGTACGTAAAACAAGCTGTTTGTGATGAAAATGTCTTGCATTTTTGATTTTGACTCAAGGAGTCACGGAAGAACGGGCAAGAAGACACTAGATCCCGAGGGGCCTACGGTTTAACGTCCTTATCCGAGAAAGCGCGAAGGTCTTACCGTTTGCAGATGTTAAAGCAAAGGCAGCACCTTCTCCTCAGTTGTTTTAAGATCTTGAGTGAAGGTGCGGCACCGGGAATCGAACCCAGGCCTCCTGCTTGACAGAATGGTGCCTTACAAATTATGCTCACCATGGTTTTGTCTTAAAATTGATAAATGTTTCTTTACAATTGGCCAATGTTTGATTCAAATAACCGTAAACTGACAGCAACTTCATCCCACTCAATTTACTTGTGTTTCATTATTTTGGCACGTGCTTAATGTGGCCACGTATGATCTGATGCGACATACAATGTTGCTAGCAAACTGGGCTATTGATTTCGTCTTTGCCTTTTCGATATAATCTTCTAGTTTGTAACTGTAGCAATGGTTAACTAAGGTTGGTAGAGCACATTGTTTTAGCTCTAGTTCCCCTTTCAAGACCCCTCCTAACGCTGTTGCTTTTAACTCAAATGTAAGTAACTTTGTCGGCGGAACATTGCCTGACCGGCCAGCGTTTTCGATTCGTAATCCTAGGTTCGCGAGTTCGAGCCCCGGTCAGACCACTGTACTTTGCCCTTGAGCAAAAAAATAAGCACTGGCCAAATGCATGGGCCATGTAGGCTCAAGAAAGGATTTAACAACTCCAATGTACTAGAAAGTCCCAAATAGTAATTTTAAGGTTACTAATAAACGCACGCGTTATTTCACAGCCTCTGACCACGCTGTCAAAGAGCCGCCCACTTCCCAATATATTCAACTTTTACACCATCTGCACAGTCTTACTACAATTCGCTGTTCACTTCTCTGCACTGGTCTACATGAGTAATCAAGCCAAGAGATTAACTCCTGGCAGGTAAGGCACAAAGCTGATCACTGATTTTTCTTCTTGTTAGTTGAAGATTACGAGTTTAATTCAGTCCATTTTTTATTTAACAATTGCGTGGCAAGAATTTTTGTAATTAATTACCTCGGGAAGATATTTAACGGGGCGTTCCAACTCAACCCGTGTATAAGGAAAACACTCGTTTCGTTTCTTACACGACGGCGTTTCTTGAATTTTAAATCTGAGCGTAATTCGTGCCGTTGGGAGCTAAGACGATGTTTTACATGATACCGGAACGAGTTTCATTCCAGAACGATACTTCCTGCTATGTTTGCTTGAAAAATTTCCTAAGACAAATTCGTTCCGGGATGGAACTTGAAGGAGTGGAGAGCCCGCACCAGGACACAGCAGACACTCGAAGAAATGTTTGCTTTGCGCATGCTCTATCTGTTCCAGTCTGCCGGACGTTCAACTCGGCCGTCCATTTCGTTCCGGTATGAACTCGTACACTTTTTACATAATGTAACTTGCGATTGGATTTCATCCTGGATCGAAAATTTCGATCCGGCGCAAGAACCGGGATGAGCTCATTCCGGATTGAGTAATTCTGGTATGAAAACTTTTGAAGTATCATATAAAAAATGCAGTGATTTGTTAGAACCGGGACGAACTCCGGAATCATCTCGAATTGGTATCATGTAAACACCGCCTAATAGTCCTCCAGTTCGATCCTCGAACAGAGTGTTTGTTTCAACTTTCTTCAGAAAAAAATGTAGTTGAGACAGAAAAGCGGAAGGGGAGGGGGTAGAGGTTGTGAAAGGCACACCCTTGACCGTTAATCCAGCTTCAGCTGATCGAACTAAATAATGGCTTTTTGCCTTTATATCTTTGCTTCCGTACCTTCGTGTTTACCTATCTACTTCTAGTTTTACGTCTAAACCTTTACTTTTATACCGTCTATATCTTTATCTTTACTTCTTATCCTTACTTCTCTTTGCCTTTTTCCTCTATACCGTTGATTCCAAGTTTTAGCCTTTCTACCTTACATTTACCCCTCGACTGTTACAAGCTTTATTCATAAGTTGGTTTTTATTTCCTCATGTTTTAAGCAATTTCTAGCGTTGACTCGATTGTGCAAAGTAAAGCATACTATAAAAATTGTAAAAGTAGACGAGAAAATGCTCGAAAATGACTAAATAACAACATTACAGTATGTTTTATATTTCGTACATTTTATTGCATGATATTATATTTTATCTAACATACACACACTAACACTTAAATATTTTTCTACTTTCGGCAGTCTACCTACCTGGATGTATACCGGTTGTAGACTTGCCTCATTTTCCCTTTTTTATTTAACGTATTATATTGTTCACATTATTTGTACAGTGAAAGCCAATTAAAGTTATAGATAAGTAAATTGTTATGTTTGGTGATGGTGAACGAATTGTTAGAGTCCATCTAGGCATCTCATTTGCGGTTTATTTTAAAATGCGACTAGAATGTTAACAAAAATTCTAATTGTAAACATTTTTGTTACAACAGCAAAGGTATTGTGTAAGTTTCCCGCTAATCGGTTTTTTATTTTCATGAACTGAAATTTATCCAACAGGACCTCAGTATACGTCAACCTTGATGCAAAGTTTGAGCCCACGATACTGAACAGTACAGTGTATATTGTTTCTATTGCTATGCAGCTAGCTACGTTTGGGATAAACTATAAGGTCTGTACGTTATGGGCAGTTTTCACTATGACGTCATTTTTTACATTTGTCTCATTAACATAAATATCACTGCAACATCGAGACGAATTGAATCCAAGATTCGATAGAGTATCGCAATATGAATAACTATTGAAAGTCTTAGCTCGATACACAGAATACTTTGAGACAAACGAGGCTTCCGAAATTGTCAAATTACAAAGATTGTAGTGCAGGGTTACAAAGGTTGCCATACAATACAATCAACTCCATACAATTAATGTAAATTTTGGAGTTTTATAAGGTTCATTTCTCCGAAAGTTTCCAAAGTATCTAGCTAAAATTTTGACCGATTACTAACCGCGCTACATTCCATCTTTTGAGTTATTTTGTTTGAATGTGGGAGTTGGATTTATGCTTTTGTTATGTGAACAATGAAATCCGCCTATACCTGGCCAGTAAAAGGAGTTGTTTCATATGCCAAAGGCGCCTTCCGGTCTGCTTGGGATAAACTGATCATTGTTAAGCACCACATCTCTGCAGATTACTAACGGTCTGTCTCTATCAGGGTTACCCATTCATGGAAAGACTGGTTGACAACAGGCCGCTACTGTACAGCTTGCTAGCCTCGACTGCATTCATGGTGTGTCTCGTCACGGGTTCTCTTCCTGAAGCCGCTCAGCAATTTGAAATTGTCGAGTTCCCTCCAAAGGTACATTTAATATCCTTGCTCAGCTCACTTAGCCCTGCATCCAACCACCTACTCATCCAGCCCCACATCCCAGTCCTGCAGTCTCTGCCCATCCTATGTATCCGTCCAACCCCACCCTGATCGACCCATCCATCTTCCTCCGACACACACCCATCAAGCCCCAGAACCCGGGCACACAACCCCGCCCCTACTCAGGTATCCATCCATGTAACACCACTGCGATTGACCCACACCTCAGCACTTCCTCCCCC
>JAOBAT010092738.1:0-17255 GCA_026413305.1 Hydrozoanthus tunicans | reverse complement strand
ACAAAGGCAAGCTCCGAGTAGTTGGATTCGCTCTTTGGATTATTCGATTCCTGTTAGTTCCACGAGACCCTTTTCCTTTTATTTGTCTTCATATACATATACATGCATGCGTACATGCTCTGTATTTTATATCAACACTAAAGAGACACAGTTTTACTGTGCTTTTCATTCAAAACAAGAGCATTAAAAAATCTTAACTTTTAAGTTGAAACAGCTAGGAAAGCTAAACAAAACATGGAGTCTACCTAAGAAATAAAAAAAAGTATAAAGTTCTTTATGTTTTCGTTTACGTGCGATCGCTAATAATGGACACATGAACGTTTTTTTTTTCTTTTCATGTGGAACTTCTTAATTGCTACTTGAGATCAACGAGTCTACCCCATAAATTGTAAACGATTGCTTCGTTGTTTGGAAACTAGTAACATTTTAGGATCATGGCATGGAAACTCCAGTTAAAAATCAAAGAATTGTTGCGACGTGTTTTGATTGAGTAATCAAGAAACTAATCAACCTTTCTTTAAATGGAATTATCTTGTTTCGATATGGAAAAATCGACAAATTCTCAATAAAGGCGTAACTAAAGCTTTTTAAAATTATATCCATACTTTGGTTTTCTTTATGAAAATTTCTTTTGTTCAAGCAAATTACTTTTTCTGACCAACGAGAAATTGCACCTAAACGTTAAAACAAACAAGTTATCATTTCAATTTAATTACTACTAGCTTTTTTGGTTAGTCGAAAAAAATGTGACATGAAATTAAAGGCCAATAGAAGCCCGAAGGGTGACACGTACCGGGCTTCCTCGAAAACGTGAATGAACAGACTGTTGGCCTGGGATGATTAAAAGGACTTGAAAAACAAAAAGTCTGAAAGTCCATACAGTTTGAGGCAGAAAGTGTTGCTGTTAGAAAATATTGTAGAAAGCGCCCTCACTTTGCTCTTACGGGGGCATACTTGCTTTAAAAGGGTTGCGGGAAACCTTCAACTCGGAGAGATGGGAAAGGGAGGGGAAAAGCCACCTGCATAACCGTGTATGAATGTTGTCATAGTAACTCATACTAAACACGCCATCGAATGTTTTGTATCATTTATTTCCCTTGCACCATTATACAGTTTCGGTAAAGTTTTCTGTTACGAAACCCAATTCCCGTAAGGTTTTCCGATGCTAAACCCATCACCGGTAAGGTTATCTGTTGCAAAACCAATCACCCGTAAGGTTTTCTGTTGCCTGACCCATCACGCGTGGCTCAACATCTGAAGAGTATCCTAACGCTTGACATCCTGTGTGAATAAAACGCACAGTGTAGTGAGAGATTTTAGTCAGTGTTTTCAAGAAAACTTCTTCTGTCTTCTGATTTGCTACGGTAATTTTCGACATTGATCTTTATTCGTTTTAAGCAAAAACGTCCCTTGTTTATAGTCACAATGCCAAAATAATTTAACTGAAGCGTGTTTCAACAAGACGAAAAACGAATTTAAAACGAGCAATTGTAAACGAGTTTTGAAAGAAGAAGAAAAACAAAGGAGACTTGAAAAGAAAGAAAAAGAGAAAGAAAAAGGAATCCTTCTGAGCATGAAAACAAAACATATAAATGAAACTTAACAGAAGAAGATTCACTATAGTGTTGTGGCGCTGGGATCTGGGCTCAGGTATCAGGAGGTACTTAGGATCATGAATTATTTGTTTGCAGGTGACTGATCACTTCAACTTTAATTTGGTTTATACATTACTTTGTCGGTTTGTTTACCTTTAGCTTCAGAAAGTCCAGAGTAAGACGTTTATCACCACACCCCTGCCAATACACTAGCTCTGTGTTTTCATTTGCGTATCCGCCATACGGATGGACACAATAGCCAGTTTTTACGTTCTTCAAATTTTTTGATGATAGTCTGTATGTGAAAGACTAAAGATTAGAGTTTAATTGGGGACACGTTTGTAAGTAAAGTTTTTTCAGAGGTGAACTGAACTTGAGCTTTAGTTTTAATTGTGGGTTCAAAGAATGACAAAGAGACACTTTGATGGAAACTTTTCACAAAACAAGTCAGCAGTGCAACACTGGTTTAATTGATTGGTAACCCGGCATAGGAAGAAATTTTGAAGTCGAACTACAAACTCCAGTCAAATGCGTGCTTAAAATATGTGCCAAGGATTTGGACACTGGGTATAATTATATTCATCTCTCAAAATGCAATCTTGAATGGAAGTCGATAAAATAAATAAATATCAAATGCCCGCTTATAATTATAGTTGCAAATTTTATATTTCAACAGTCTTGCCATTTGATATTTGAATGTTTGAAATTGGTTGTTAAAGTGAGGAAATTTCAAACTTGACAAACTGACAAGAGTTATTTCGCAAAACCTATCTTTTCTTGGATTTTTTTTTAAAAAAGCACCTCATTTTAGTAGTTATTGGTTACCTGACCTGAAGAACTCTTTACGTATTTGCACAGCCGAGTCAACTTAAACAGCTTGGGAGGGTGTTTGCTGTGAAAGGGACAGCTCCTCCCAAGAATTAACTTCGTTTCTGAATTAACTAGTAATTCTGCTCATTTATTAAATGAGACAATTTTACATATAAAAAGTCCACTTATTGTATGCCATGTCCCTTGGGAGGTTGAGAGACAATCTGTAATTTGACCATCGCCTGATACAGGCCCTTTTAATGTACCTTTCCTTGTTTAGGACACAACACGGCGACTTGTGTTAGCTACAATTCTTTAACACAAAGCTTTAAAACAAAGTTCGAAATAATATGTTTTATTAGAGCTGTTCGAACTCGGGTTTTGGGTGTAATATAATCAAAGTTGAAGACTGCCGCAGAGTTAGGGGTAAACAAGAGGGACGTAATGATATCAAAAACAGGCGCTTTCACTGGACAGAGGTTTCATGTTAGTTTTCATATTTTTACGAACAGTTCTTGCTAAATGTTTCTTATTTTGTCAACTTAAAACCAATAAGTTAGCTCAACAACAATTTCCTAACATAAAGTATACTTTAAAAAAAAAAAACAAGTGATGCATTGCGAAATTCGGGGTCTAGAACCTAGTAGTCGACTTTGTCTAGGATGTTAAAAGAATGTCACTGGATGGCTATCAGTATTGCCATAGATTTAAAAAATTATGCTACGCGTGTAATTTGGAAAACACTTACCTTACGTGTTTTGCATTTTATGAGCATTACCTGCATGGTCACCTTCAAAACAAACAAAGTCTTCAAATACGGGGATTATTAAGACATGTTTGTTCGACCATGCAAGGGCTAACGCTCGAAATGTCTGCAACTTATAGAGAACGTCCAAAGGCAAAGATTTTAAAAACTAAAAACTTTCAAGTTTATCCAACAATAGTTATTGTTCTTCTCGCCGACGCGCTGAACAGTTTTTATGAAATCGAACTTAGTTATTAAGACTTTCAAAACTGCCTTTGGGTGATTTCAATTATGGCATATAGTTCACAAACAGTCAGTTAATGCCTGTGTTCATACCTTTAAACTATATTTGTTGAGATAGGCCTGTCTTATTTGGGTTCTTCTTAAAACCACTACTACTCAAGTTAGTTTGATAATACTAAGCCAAGATCTATAATTCAAGGTTCAAATATCTTCATGGTCTCTTACACAAATTATTTCAACATTTTGAGTATTCGTTTAGCTTCTCAAAATTATAACGACAGAATTATAAAGGGATGTATTCGATTGGCTTTCAAGCAGTGTACGTGTGCACCAATCAAGGTAAGCTAATTGATGAATCACATTAGAAGGGAGTGTATAACAGTTATAGTATAATGGTTGGCACCACGTTTCGTTATTGTTTACAAAAGCCTTAGCTTATTAAACAAGTTCCTTAGTCTTTTTTTATACAAAATTGATCAATGGATTTTAAATGAAGATGCATTTGACAAGTTTCCTTTAAACGTAGTTATGTTTAGGTTACTGCTCCACCCACTTTAGAGTTTACTAGTTGAATCATGACCCTGTGTATGTCTTCAGATATATATGTCAGTTTTATCTTTTATTTACTAAAAGTTCGTTCGTACAAAACTGCAACGATCTATTAATAGTTCAAAACAGTAGAGTTGAAAATACCTTCTGGGCATACAATCATTCCACTGCATTTGTGGCGCAGAATGCCATTGTAATCAAACGTAAAGAGCATATCTTGAGATGTGCAATTGGCGTCCCCACGCTTAAAGATCAGCAGCGTTCCTGGTGTTTGACTACAGCCCCTTATCTTAGGCACAACACAGCGACCGGTGTCGGCTCTAATTGGACTCTCTGAAAGAAATTTATAATCATTTAGTTATTATTCATCGTATTTTAAAAACGTTTCTTGTTTATCGGCTCTACATTGAAGATAAACTAGATCTAATACTGGGAAACACGCTTGGTCAAATGACAACGCTATAGACTAACAAAGCTAATCCACTCATTGCCAAAGCTAAGGGCCAAATTCCTCGGTCGAATGATGATTTTAAAAGCTCGACAGACTCGTTAACAAATTTAGAGTGCGCATGCGTAAACTCCTTGACCGAGTCATGTCAAACCGCAGAAGCAAAAGAAGCTAACAAAACGTTAGAAAGCACTATCTGCATATACGGTGAATTTTGTAATTTCATATATAACGGTAAAGTTATGTTATCATCTCTATCATGTTTTGTTTTTTTACAACGCTCTATCACAATCTCACTTCTTATTCTTTTATCTCAAAACAAATTAAATGCATTTGTTGTAGCCATTTAACTAGAAGCTATTTACAAATACTAGTTTTTATCATAGTTCGGTAAAGACTTTAGTCTTGCAGCCGAAATCGTTTCTAAAAAATGATTTTTTGAGATGATTCTTTTTTAAAGTTTTACTCATTCGTATGTTTTTTAGAAAACCTTAAGCCAAAAAGATGGGGTTTCATCAGTCGGACGTCATTACGTTTTTGGCATTACAAGACCGAACATGGAACTTTAGGTGCAGGAAACTAGATTTTGCAGATGTAGTTCAAAACAAGATGGGGTCAACCGAAGTATTCTTTCCGTCGTTTGAAAACGGGATCTATCAAGTTAAGCAACGTTTGGTCCAAAGTGTAAACTGTTTCTTATTAGATCAACCAAGTTTAGAATTGCCGTTATGCATAATGACATCACAAGTGCATCGAAGAGAGGTTTGGCGGTAAAATGCCATGTGAGATCGCAGGAGGTTTGGATCTATTTTAACTATATTTACTGTTCAACAATTCGTTATGACTGTTCCACCTTGTTTACTGTTACCCCGCACGTACAAACTAAGTATTATTACTAAGCATCGTTTAAGTGCAGGAAAACGCTATCATGACGTCATCATGCATAAGGTCTATTTAGGCTGTTGCGTTTAGGTACGAAATTTAGTTTTAACCTTAATGAAGCTGATGACTTTTAGGTTTAAGAAAATCGCCGGTGTAACACAATTTTTACAACATCTTTGGATCCGTTGAGGTTAGCGTTCTATTAACTGTATGTACAATAAATAGAGTTTTTAGTCACAGTTTTTAAGTTTCTGTCATTCTTTTACCTGGGCAATAATTACACTGGCGTTCCGCGACTGTCTTCACAGACATATCGCAAGGTTTACCACCACAACGAGGCTTGGGATTGCTACAAGTTCTGAACCGTCTTTTCTTACCGCTTGGATCGCATAGTTTATCACAATGACCCCACGCACTCCACTCTGGGGTCAAACCACCGTCAACTAGAACAAAGAAACAGAAGGAAAAGGCTAAAAGCAAACCGTAACAAACTGTGATATGATCGACAGACGTATGCTTAGTGCAGCGAAGCCTTTAAGCTAGACAGCAAATAATGAAAAAAAAATTAAGGAAACTGGTTTTCTGTTTTGATTTCCAAGAAAAATTTTACTCTAAAGTCCCTAATAATAGTATAGAGCGAAATAGTGGTACAGGCTGAAAAAAAAATTTCAAACTTTTACAACAGTGTAGGAAAAAAAATATTGGGTGAAAAGATTTCAAATACTAATTTACTTGTAAGATAAAAGGTAACATTAATAATTTAATATAAGAAAACACTTTTCTTTTAGGTGGGTACTGTTTCTTGTCAAAAATATGGACAGCTATAAACACTGAGCATTGTGTCCCCGAAGGAAAATACTGATAGTCTGAAAACTTGCAGTGGAAATCGAGATGTTTGGCTTCCGAAACCCCAGATACTATTAATAGTATAGTCCCAAATAAGGCCCATATAGAGTGGAAATTCAAGCAAAAATAGATATTTGTGAAAATGCTATTGTAAGGGATTTCAGAGTACAACACTTGTAACCTACTTAATTGAGCATAGAAAAACTACTACGATCTAATTACGTTTTCCTAACACATGGTTCAAACTCGCAAAAGCAAAGACATCAAAGTCCATCAAAATTCTCGAGTACCAGACAGACTTCTAAAGTAAAGAGAAAAACGTAAACAGAATTATAACAAAAAGTTGTAAAAAAAGAAATAAAGAAATGAGGAAATAAATCTCTTTTGGGTTTTTAAGCATCAAATGATAGTTTATGACAGAGAAATAAAATAGACTTACGCAATGTTATCAGTAAACATCATTTCAGGTATTGAAAATCAGATTTAGGTGGTTAAGTTGAGTAACAAGAAAAAGTGAAAAGATACTTAAATTAGTTTGTTGTATCTAATTTTATTTCCTTAGTTTATTAGTTGTTTATTGACAATTGAGAACAAGCAAATAAAAACTGACACAAGTAACACAATGATTGCCTTAGTGACGACAGGTATTGAAACCGGCCAAACAGGCTTTGTAAAGTAGAAATTTTGTCACTGCAGATACGTACCTGGTCGTCTGTCTGGACCACAATCGTCTTCATTCACCCAGTACCAGATCGTACCCGGCCAACGTTTACCGTTTCTGTCCATGTAAAATGCTGGGTCATACTCCAGATCTCCGTAGATAATTGATCCTCTTGGATAGTACGTTGGACTTTGAAAAGTAGTTAAAAGTGCTTTGTGATGTGTTCCCGTTTTAGCAAACCATGGCATTCTCTTGTGAAGCCCAGCCGCCCAATCATACTCCCAGATATTAAACTTCTTCACTAGACTAACATTCGTCTGCTTGTTGTTTGTAGCCAAGAAACTATCGATACGAAAAACGGACAGAAACAATGATTTTAAACTTTTTTTGCAAGTATTTTTAAAGCAAACAGCTCACTCCAACTAGGATTGTTTTTTATAGTTCTTGGTATTTAACGTTAGGTCTTTCCAGAGCCTCTTTTCTCTTCCATTTTATTACTTAATTTATTGAGATGTTGTTATGGATTTTTAAGGTAAAGGTAGAGTTACATGCATATGCTAGTTAAGAAGTACTTACTTGCGGTTTTTTTCAACGTGATTTCATTGAGAAAGCTTGTCCTAAAAATGTAGCCGTTACACCGATCTCCACCATGCATATACGAAGTAGTGAACTATTCATTTCATTATGTTCCTCTAAATAACCTAGAAATTTCTACACATCATGTAAAATGTCAATCCAGGGGAACAAACTGACCGTCAGTGTCGACAACAAACCTGCTGACTCTGTCAGCTACCTTGAAAACTATTCATTACCTGACAATCTGTTCTTGCCAATTACTCTAATTCCTACTTACTTTTTGATAGACTTCAATCGTAGACATTGTGTGCAGTCATATAGCTCAGACTTTAGTGATATTTTTACGGATTTTCTTTAACCAGGATGTGTCAGATGTTCTAAGATCAATTAAAATTGCTCAACTTCTTGGTTAATTGATTTATTTTGACATTAACTTAGATTTAAACTCATTGAGTGTATAACCAAAGTTTTTATCCGCAAAAATTAAAGACAAACTGTCTTGAAACGAATAAAATCCTTACCTGTATTCTGCTGGTGCTGAGAACACGCCTCCCCAATGATTGCGTTGATGGGCATCGATCTTGTATCTAAACGTAGCATTGCTGCTAAGACCTTTAATGATGTCACCATACTGGAGAATAGAGTAGTCTTCGCTAACTGAAGGACGCATTGCCTTTCTACGAAAGAGAGGACACCTGGGCTCATTAAATCTTCTCTAGCAAACTTGTCATTCATATATTCATGACACAGTCTGTCAGAGTTTGGCACAGAGATATATTAGAAGCTGATAGGTTAAAAGTAAAAAAAAAATATCGTCAATATCGTTTTCAACTAGTTTAATAACGGTATCATATAGTAAATCAGACTATACCTAAAAGGAACCTGAGCTCGTGTCCAGTTTCCGTTAGCACTCGTTACAAGTAACGTAAAAGCTCCATCTTCCGACTCCATGTCACAATAAACAGGAAGGTACTGGACAGGATCAGTGGGTGTAATCATGTAGAGACCATCTTTGTACTTGTTACCACTGCGAACACCATGGACCTTGATGTCATTACAGGATCGTCTGCAGAAAATTCATGAAAATCTTGTTGTCTATGAGCTTGCTTGATCGAAAGTGTGCAATCATAGTCTGTTTTCATCACCAGGTTATGAAAAATCTTTAAGCTCTACTACTTTATTTTTTTAAATTAGCCATTTCTTGTCCACACGTCCACTTAAATGATTATTACTCGTTAAACTGTGTTTTTCTTTACTCTAGATTGTACCTAAGAACGTGTACTGTAAGCCTTACCGAGTGCCTTCTCTCATCTAGTACCGGATCACTTTCGGAGACGGACTTCCATTTTTGATGTAAGAGGGAGGGTGAGCCCCGCCAGTGTTGTAAACCAGTGAGCCGGAAGGATCATCTAAGGCTGAAGCACTTGATAAGAAAATGTTTGGAGATAATCCTAGCCTTGGCATACGTGTTCCCAGATTAGAACTCGAGTCCCATATGTCAAACTTCTTAACTATTTCAGTCTCATTCTGTTTGCCGTTGTTGTCGACGAAACTGTATCGTTGTGGAGCCCTCCATATTCCTCCCCAACGATCATTTCCATCAGCTTCGATGCGGTATTCAAAAAACTCCTGAAAACGAAAAATTAGCAGAAGTATATCTTATTAGTTAATGTTTATATCTATATAAATAACAACTGTTTGCATTTTGTAAAAAGGTTCTACTTTCGCTTAGTGGAGTTTGAGGTGGTGGGGTAGTAATATATTTCGATATCCAGTTCACTACTATTTGTTACGAACCTGCGATTTATCGAGATCTTTGATGATATCTGCTACACCAAGTACAGAAAAATCTGAGGTGAGTGACGGCGTGTTTACGTTCCTCATTTTAATATTGTTTTGATTCCAGCCGCTGTGAGAGGCACTGGTAACGAGCAGAGTCCATCCCCCGCCATTACGAGTGACGTCACAGAATGTCTTTGTCTCTTGTCGACCAGATGGTTTTATTGTGTACACACTATCTTAAAATTATGAAAGGTAGCAAGTATTAAAAGAAACGATGGTATTAAATATTTTGAACAGAACTATATAATGCCTGTAACAATTTTAACCATGGCTACAGTCGTATGGTCAGTTATTGCAAAAGGTGATGATCTTTAGCAAACTTTACAGTTTTAACATTTAAAATGTTCAGAGCGAACAGTACAGAAAAAAAGTTAGTTAAAATTTGGGTTAGTACAATTAATTTTTGTCTGTATCAAATTTTTGGGGCCAAAACTGTGGGCTCCTTTTTTTAATTTTTTTTATGCACTTTATAATTTTTGGTAACGCGAATAACAAAGATCCTGTTTTGGAATGCTTAAAAGTCTGTGTTTCGTACAATTATCAGGGAGAATGTTAGTGCTGATGTATTATCAACCAGAAGAAAAAAGTTAACCCACCTGTCAGCGCCTGTGAAAGTAGGTTCCCTCTCAACTGAGCCTCCATACAAGATTGTGGTATAGAATAAGGTCCTTCTCTCATCCAATACCAGATGTACTCTGGTTGCTTTTCTGCCAAACTCGCATTAATCCACGATGCGGGATGAAAAAGCTTATCGTCCCCTAGAATATTTAAGTTCAGAGAATTTGTGGTATACATCTCATCTTCAGCTGTAAATTTGTTGCAACACACACTTTCTCCTTGATACATTATATTATTTTAAAATGTCATAATTGTATTTCTCAATAACAGTAGAAACTGGGACAGCGTAACACTATATCTATCAATTTATTCTCTGAAAATTGCTTTAGCCTTGCAGAAAAGAAGCTACTTCGTGAATCTTACCTGTTATTGACCCCCACCAGTGATTCGTGGTACTGGCAGACGTGGTAAGCTTTGCACGTAGTATCCAGGGCATTCTTTTTCCAATACCGATCGAACTGTACTCCCAGTTATCAAATTTTTTAACAAGAACAACGTTTGACTGGCAATCATTTGTGGGAGTAAAGGTGTAAGTTCTTGGTGCCTGCCATATGCCTCCCCAACGGCCTTAAGAGAATGAGAACAAACAAACTCAATAAATTATAAACATTACCAAAATGACATTTTTCTGTTGTGCCTTAATTCATTCCATTCCTCTTTCACTTCAATAAAAGACAAGTGGAAGTTTAGCGTTTCAGTATACATCCATCAGAGTTTACCTCTTACTCAAGTAACAGTTTTTATATGCATCCTACCTCTGCTCTGTGCTTCCAATCGGTACTCGAAGTTTGCTCCTTTAACATTTAAGTTGTCTTTGATGGAATCAGCATGGGCTAAAATGGAGTAATCTCCGTCAAGCCGGGGTGTACCCTGGTTTCGCAATCTAACATTTGCAGCAGTCCAACTGTTAGTATGGCTAGCTACCAAAAGTGTCCAGCCACCGCCATTACGTGACATGTCGCAGTAGGCCATTACTGGTTTGCCTCGACCCACTGGGTATATCTTGTAGACACCATCTGGATAATGGTGGTTTGTCTGGACGTTGATCTGCTGCAGTTGACGACAAGAGTGTATGACTAAGAGAGAAAAAAAAGCTATGCAGTTCTCCAGGCTCTCAAAGGTACAGGTTTGACTAAATCCGAAACAAGCAAAAAAATATAAATACTCATTCTATAATAAAAACGGTGTAACGCGAAAGAAAGTTGCGTCATCAAGTTATTACATGCTTAACCAAAATCGATCCAACGAACACACTTGGAAGAAATTAACTTAAGTACATATAATTAAACAAATTTAGTTAAGCTTAGGTGCGTTCCATCGATCTGTTCTTGTTTGTCAGAGAAGAGCTAGACTATGAAGTAATGGCTGAACTTACCTGGGCATGCTTGAGTGTTGCAGCTCTGCTCCTCGATTCTGTCACCTTGACAGTCTTTTCCACCATTGGCCGGGAACGGATTGTTGCAAAATCGATAGCGTGATTTCTTCCCACCGCCACAACCTCTGTCACACACAGTCCATGAGGACCATTTATTCCATCGGCCGTCACGTGGCTTTAGAGCTGCGAAAAAAATATTCTTCTTTAACCAATCGTGTATCGTAACAAGCAAAAAGTTGTGCACAAACTTTGTTGCCACACAAGACAAGAAAGAGTTCCTTGCGTAGCTGGGGATTAGCTAATAGTTTAACCAAATGTGAACTTTGTGAATCGTTTAAACGCTTCCAATCTGCTATCCCTATTCGAAAAGGGTGAGTGGACAACAACAACAACTTAAAACTGTCTCTTTTTCTCGTCTCAGTTAAGTTAGGTTTATAGAAGCTGAATTTAGTTATCTTGTTTAGTTAATACCGACTCACATTTTTCACAGCCTCCTGTCGGATCAAACCCTCCATTACAATGACATACACCAGTGTTCGTACAAACCTAAGACATATGTAACGAAGAAATAAATTGACGTCTTAGTAAGCATATCAACAATGTTCTAGAATAAATTGAAAATAATACATTAAAACTTTGTTTTAATCTTGGCAGGGCAAAACATCAATTTAAAAACACCGACAAAATGGGTAAAGATGCTTATTTGTGTAAAGTATATTTCTAGTGATCGTTAGATTTTGCAATGAAAATTTATTTTACTAGCAGATGACAGGTAAGCAATGCTTACTATTTCAGTATTGTTGCAGCTATACGGCCCATGCATGACCTAGGAGAACAGCTCCACAGCCAGATAACATTAGCTGGGTGTCAATTTTGTTGAGGGAGGAAAACCGGAGAGCCCGAAGAAAAACCCTCGGAGTCAGATTATATATATTATAGATCATTAACTTTAATATCTGGAACAAAAAACAGCATAAAAACTTACCCCTCTTCCTGCACACACGAGACCGTTGATTGTTGGACATGACTTGATATTTAGTTGTGACAGACTCTGGCACTTGTTATTGACACACATCTGAACAGTGAGAAGATCAATAGTATCAGCATTAATAAGGCAGGGCATACTGTCATATTCATTGCGTCTTCACATCGATTTGCACTGACTGAAACGGATAACTCGAGACGATAAAATTGAGTAACAAATAATAGTTTGTTTCAAAGCGTTAACGTTTTTTTTTTTTTTCCCATTGTGATACCAAAACAAATGAACCAACCTTTTTGTCCCCACACTTGGTCCCGGAGGCCACCATACCTTGACCGAGAATGTCATTTTTTTTTCAGTTTTGCTGCACTAAAACAAAGTTAATAAGAGAAAAACTTACAATTTTGGTTACATTGGACACGGAGAAAGAAATAGGGTATGGACAAGCATTTAGAAAGGCATGCATTGAAAATGGAGAAGTATACTCGTTGTGCATTTAAAACATTACTTTGCCCTCTAACTTTAGCTACTTTGCGATGCATTTCCAAACTGATTGTTTATTTTTAGCGGGTACGTAACAACTCTAACCCTCATAAATCCGTTTAAAT
Organism: Hydrozoanthus tunicans; assembly: GCA_026413305.1. Taxonomy (NCBI): domain Eukaryota; kingdom Metazoa; phylum Cnidaria; class Anthozoa; order Zoantharia; family Hydrozoanthidae; genus Hydrozoanthus; species Hydrozoanthus tunicans. The sequence continues at coordinate 4,475 of JAOBAT010092738.1, read as the reverse complement.
TCTCCCGATGAATGAATTTTTGTAGTTTAGTTTACTCGTAAGAATCTGGCTGTCAAACAGAAGCTACGGAGTTCGGTTTCTGTCAGTGACTCATATTGTTGTTAAAAGTTTTAACCTAGCTTGCGTAGCAAGCGTTTTCTTTGAATTTTGGCGAGATTTTCTCTTTTGGCCGCGCGAAAATTGGGGCAAGAGAAAAAAACGAAAGGAGGGGGTGGGGGAGGGGGAGAAGGAAACGCTTGCAGACATGCCTTTGAAGTTTGGAAACCGCCGGTTGACATTTCACGCTCAAATGCAACAAACTTAGTACGCTTACTTTGCCAATTTTTCATTCATAATTTCATACGAGAAACACATAATATGAGATGGAAGTAATTTTGTCTTTTCTTGATCTTTACGTCTATAAGAATTAAAAAGTTCGGTTCGTGGGACTGATTTGACGTAACGTCCATGGTAATTTGAGCCGCTTGATTATGCATAAGATTTTAAGTCAGCTTTTAAAAAAATTATTCCTTCGTGTTTGAAATTTTTAAAAGCGTTTTCGCGCTTCAAGATGAATCTTTAATCTAGGTTTTTGTCTGAACTTTTATCCCGGCTTGTTTAAAAAATCAATGTATTAAAGCTCGGCGTCTGTCGCTCGGTCGATCGTTATTTTCTTTGAGATTAACTGATGTTCTTGTTTGTTGCTTTCTGTAAGGTTCTTTCGTATGTTCATATTTCAGCAATTTTAGCCCCCTTCTTTGTGCTCAATTCCTGTATCTGTTGAGCTTAAATCATTTTGTATCATTTTGGCGAAGAAACCAATTCTTGTTTGGCTCACGGTTTGTTTGCCATTCGGCATCGTTTAACAGGAGCTTGAACGACTGAATTGGTTTATAAATGAGAATGTAACTGTTACGATATTTGATCCAAGACCGGTCTCAAATCACTGCTGCTCACAAAATTAATTGAAATTGCTTTTAAGCAGGTATTTTAAATTGAACTGAAGTAATTTAGGGCTTTTGGCTAGTTTTGCATTTTCCTACCAACGGCTTGAAACTTTTTAAGAAGTGATTTGTGTTTGATTGGCATTTGTAATTAGTCGGACCGGAACCGCACCAATCACGAGCCCCGTTCGCTGGCGAACGGGCGGTTTCCAAACTTCAAAGGCATGTCTGCAAGCGTTTCCTTCTCCCCCCTGCCCCACCCCCTCCTTTCGTTTTTTTTTTCTCTCGCCCCAATTTTCGCGCGACCAAAAAAGAAAATTCTCGCAAAAACTAAACGGAAACGCTTGCTACGCAGGCTAGTTGTAACCTGAGTGGCGTTACTTTTTTTGTCTCGAAAAAGTGTACCTTTTTAACAAAAATTCCATTCGGTGTCAATAAAAAGATTTTCCCGCCCACCTGCATTGTGTTCCATCATTCAACGACATCTTGGTGTATCCATACCCAAAATTCACAACGGGCTGATTTGATGTTGAGCTGCATTGTAGCTGGCCACAGGATACATCCCTGTTGAAGAGCATTGACATAAACAAACTTAATAACCCTTATTTCCATTTCATATCCTTTTTATATAGAACTGGCCTTGGGGCAGTAATAACATAGGAAATTTTTATCACTTCTGATGTCAACAAATCGGCTATGGTTTGCATAATTATATACTTCGAACGCTCAAAAGTCTCATACAAGATCATTTACATTTGATTCTTTGAGTATTTTTTAACAAAAAGTACAACGTATGTTGTTTAATGTGTATTTATAGATGTCGTTTTTCTTACTTTAGAGCACAAGGTTTTGTCCTCGCAGGGTCGCAGGTTCCATAACCGGTGCTTTCTGTGTTTAACTTGTTATAGCAGCCGATGGCGCCGTTTTTGGAGCCTTTTGACCAACAATTAAAAATGTACGATTATGAAATAGAAATATTTGAAAAATTGTGGTAGTTTATCAATAAAGACTTTTTCTTAGTCCTGGCAGATAAATCTACTCAGTCTAATGCAACTTAGATGAGAGATTTTTTTGTTAAATTACGTATAATGGGAAACAGTCTTCTTCATAATGTTTGCTTTGTATGGAAGCAAAAACGTCGTTTCTACAGGTGGTTGTAGTTGATATTTTTTTTAGTTGATCAATCTCTTGAGTTTGCAAAGTCCCCTTGCAGTAGGAGAAACAATTCTATTTCATTTTTGTCTTCAATTGATATCGAGTATTATGAGCTGGAAATCTTTAGCATGCAAGTTGATGACCACAAAGGCAGCAACTTCGAAGACGAAATGTTGAACATAAAAAGTTGCATGTTGAAATGTATTATACTTTCGAAGCAAAACTGCCATTAAAAACCATTTCCTTAAAAGGAAAATAAATAAATTAAACATTAGAGAAAAAAAAAAGAAAAATCTAATATTTTAAGTTCGTAAGTCTTTAGTAGACAAGTGACAAGTAAAGTTTCATCCTCGATTTTATTATTGGGAAAATAAGATTTGTATTGAGAAAAGGAATATAAAAGCAAAAATTGCAGTATTTTGTAATAAATAAACAGACCATATAAAAGCCATACCGGCTCCCCACAAAATTCTGCACTGGGTGTCTCGTGTCTCACTACATTCACCTCTGTAGCACATCGGCTAGAATAAATATAGAATTGAACAAAAATCAATAAGGTAATAAAAACTAAATATAAATTATTTTACAAGACCTGTTTAATATGCAATTTGATAGTTTCTAGGAAAAATCCAAACCTCGCTTTTCAAAGATAACTTTTAATCAACAAAACAAGGGTGTCAGGACCCTAGAAAAAGTATCACTTAATATTCAAAATATCCGTTCTCGAAAAGATAATATTTTTTCTCTTTATGAAAAATTTGGGGACAAGTCCAAAAGTTTGGTGGTCAGGTTTCTGTAAAAGTTAGAGCATTTTAATCTTAGAGTGGTACGAAAAGTACTCAGCCAGCTGAACAGGGGTACTAAGTATTACATCAGCTCGACACCAACGATTTTTCGTTCGTTTTCGATAGACGCCATTTATGCTTTAGCTGAAAAGCCTCTACTGAATATATTACAGCTCAAGAAAGTTCTAGCATGGTCTAAAATATGGATTGATTTGATATGCTATTAGTCACATGACGTGAATGGCTTCTGTGTTAACAATTAGTGTACTAAAAATAACAATTATTTATGAATTACCGCATAGTGTATACAACGGAAACTGGTCATTTGTTTTTTTTTATGATAATACTAAGCGATGCGTGAGTGTTTAACATACGTTTATCATTCCTGATGGCCCTACATCAGAATAGCCAGTAAACCGCTGACCATCTAAACTGTGTTGCAGATAGTATCCGGTTACCCATTCCCACTGCTTTCCGTTTCCTTGGGTTTGTACGGCTGCAACTGTCATAGGCTTAGGAGAGAACAAACGGAGACGTTTACACGAAGTATTATGTATTGGAGGTAACAACTAAATATTTTGTTGTCAAGGAAGCTTTGCCGCCCGGTAAAAATCCAACTTCAGCATGTTACTAACCTGCGAATAATGCTGTTTGCGTGCTCTAATTATTAAAAGAAGATATTCAGGATATCCACTGCTTAACACGTTTTCCTGCGTTTGATAACTACAGTAGCTGATGCCATTTGAACACATAGGAAACAAGAAAGTTTGGCAACATGTTGATCCCGTTCTAGGACTGTTGCAGTATTCGCGCGGCTGCTGGGCTTTCACGAAATTACACTAAATCTTTAATTTAAAAAAGCTCTTTCTCATGTAATCATTTAACTCAGTCTCGCTGGAAAACAATTATGATCACCTGCACTAAAGTGAGTCAAAACCTTTTTCTCAATGTTTTTTTCTTTTGACATCTTAAAGAAGATTTAGCCTGAGTATTTTACGGAGTTTAGTTTAAATGATCTATCGAAGAAGTAAAGACAGATTTTTAAGTAACCTGATTTAGATCAATTTGTAGGTATTCTGTTTTTTTGTTCGTGGCAGCACACCAGGAATTGGAGTTTTTAAGACGTCCATATTTAGGTAAATCCTTGCGTCTGGACGAGGATGCAGACATCTGACTGTCAGCTATTTCACCGGACTTGATGCCAAGTGGAACAACACAGTCTATAAAGACATGTTTACAAGGTAAGTTTTGGTCTCACAGTAAAGGTAACTTGTTAGAGTGAATTTTTAATATATAAATAAATCCAGATCGCCTCAGTTGTGAATCAAAGTCGGCGTCGAAAGCATTAGAGAGTTTGAGATACGAGTAAAAAAAACTAAAAATTGTTAGTCCTTTTTACGTTTGAAAAAATTATTTTCATTCCATTCTATTCACAAAGCGTAACTCGGACAAAAGCTAAAGTAACCAAAAGCCATAGGTGATCGAAAAAGGGCAGGCAAGAAGTGTGTTTTTGTAAGCTATCATCGTTGATGTTGCCTTCTTGAATCTTGAACTCTTTGTTTAATGCTGACAACACTTCTACTCTCACACGCTTTTCATACTAGTGCCTAAC
>JAOBAT010092727.1:0-10045 GCA_026413305.1 Hydrozoanthus tunicans | reverse complement strand
AGTAAGGTAGGTTGGATGTAGTAAGGTAGGTTGGTATGTAGTAAGGTAGGTTGGATGTAGTAAGGTAGGTTGGTATGTAGTAAGGTAGGTTGGATATAGTAAGGTAGATTGGTATGTAGTAAGGTAGGTTGGATGTAGTAAGGTAGGTTGGTATGTGGTAAGGTATGTTGGTATGTAGTAAGGTAGGTTGGTATGAAGTTTAGTCGGTTGGTATGTAGTAAGCAAGATTGGTATGAAGTTAGGTCGGTTGGTATGAAGTTAGGTAGGTTGGTATGTCTTTAGAAGCTAAGGTCAGTTTGTAGTAAGGTAATTTGGTATGTAATAGCTAGATTTTTTGCTGTTTGTTTTTAGGTTGGCTTATAGGTATTGGATTAATGTACTCACCACAAGAGCTCTGACCCTTACACGGTCGTTATTCAGTTTGTACAAATCGTTTAAAGCCATTAAACACTGGAAAAGGAAAAGTTTTTCAATAAATAAATGGTAAGTTCTAAAAATAATGAGTTAATATTTAGGGATTGACATAAAAAGACATTTCAAAATGGTTTCGAGTATGAAGACAACACTCAAAAAATGATAGTTGGATCTCTGGAGTTTTGAATCTCAATTTTGGACGTTTTGACGAAAGCCAACAGTGGTCTTCATCAAAGAAGTTGATCTTGCAGTAGTATGCTGATATGGAAAAAGTGGAAGCAATAAGGAACCGATCCCCTTGAGCAGAAACAGAAGGGGAGGAGGGGGATCCGGTTCTCGCTGTCCGCACTTTGGACCGGGCTCTCTCTCCCGTTCCTCGACGTTTGTCATGTGACCACTTTCACTAATGAAGACGACCGATTATTTTGGTCGGAAAGTCTGCTTTAAAAGTAAATTCAAAATTCCAGAAATTCCTACTACAGCTAAATCTGAATGAAAGACGACATTCCCTTCCATGCTCTAGGATAATCGTCTGTAACAAGTTTCATGAATGAAAAGAAAGACCACAATAAAGAAGGACAACAATAAGTTAAAAACAAAATATAAAAATAAATAGTAGTTAGTCTTCAAAATTGTTAAATTGCTTGATACTGTACCTCCCGGCGAATGGCTCCAGCAAGGTTTTTGTCGGCTGATGCAAGAGCGATCGTTTCCGCGGCTGTGAGCTGGTACGAAATCACGAAAACAATCAGTACAGTATGTTCAGCAAACAAACCATTGATTAGAAGTCTAGAATATTAGAAAGGGACAATGCTTCCAGTCAACCCAAAAGTTGATTTGAAATAAGACTCTTGTATCACCGACAAAGATGTTGCATAGCATACGGTATAATTTACAACAATATTTATTCAATCTAACTTAGCCGAGCATCGAAGAGGAAGCTAAGATTCAGGTGAATTCGGATTTTCGAAAACCAAGATAAAAACAAGCGAGCAAAAGAAATACTCTTAATTTGTCCCCCTAACAGCCCAAGAGTGCACTGTGACGGCTGCGCAAAAATGAAAGAACATGGGCACTTGCAACTCATTTTGAGTTTCGGAGCTTTCTGAGAGCTTATGAGATAATAGCTATTCCAAATAAAAGCGCAATCAGTAATCTTTCCCTAGACCCGACAAATAATTGGTTTTCCAAAGTGCTGGACAAATGCTATTGGCCGAGAGTGAAAGGAATGAAGGAAAACAGCCCTTTGCATTTACGCAAATACCTGCGATGGAAGCTCAAATTCCGCAAGTTGGACCAACTTGGTTAATACGCCCTCCTTGCTTAAGATAGGGTAGGCCGCCTCGCTAGCTCCCTGGAAACAAGATAAACAAAACGATTCAACCTCGCATTAGAAGTCCAAGAAGAAGTTTAGATAATTCCAAGAAGCTCGCAAAATGTTTTAAAAGATTCCAAAAATCAAACTGTTGTTTCTAAATTAATCATTGAAAAACAGAGCACATGGCAAAAAATAAATGACCAAAATAAAATAAAATGTCAGTTTTACAGTGTAGGTAACACTTTTTCATTCAGCCAGTAACTTAATTTCGAATTATCGGGGTAAAATCCGGCCCATGGGAACAGAAATTACTTCGAGTTAGCGGGTACTTCGAATTATCCGAGGTTTAAATGACTAAAAAGTGGGGCAAAATCAAGGGAAATGAAATTAGTGGGGACTTCGAATTATCTGGGTTCGAATTATCAGGGTCCAACTGCCTCAAACTATAATTTTCTTTTGAATTGCTTCGAAGTGTGAGAGCTGACCTGAAAATTCATCAACTTTCATGTAATTATACGCTCTACACATCATGAAAACACCAAACAAAAATAAATACTTTATTACAGAACTACATGAATACAAAAACACAAACATACAAAATTAGTGCAATCAAATATGCTATACTGATACAGCAATTCAATGCAAAAATGCGATATACAGTGCCATACGATGCTATAAAACTTTAGAAAATACAGTACAGGTATTGTAATTTATAAATTTTTTCTTTTTTTAAAACCAACCTGTATCAATGCGCAGAGCGCAGTGAAGCCTTGGATGTTAGCTGCGATTGTGTTGATATCAAGATATTTGCTGAGGGGTTAAATACATAAATGTGATTTTAAATCGCAGCAGTGGAGAAGTGGAGCGTGTGGGTAGGTGGAGGCCAAAATGGTGTGTGTGTTGAAGCAGTTGTGTCCGGGAGTATAGGCGCCAAAGCACGCACCAAAACACATAATGTTAATAGTAATAATAATAATAATAATAATAATAATAATAATAATAATAATAATAACAATAACAATACTTATATCAATAAATAATAACAATAAAAAACTGTTAAAAAATTGTAACAATTTATTGAGCGTGGTACATAGCTTTTTTAACCTTCCTCTTAAATATTCAGTCAAGAACCTTAGCGAAGGTCCTTCACCAGAAGTCGAAGTCAGACCCAACACAACAGCTTGGTGCCTTACCAACTTGGCTAACCAGGCGGCAGTTGGTCTTAGCCCTACTTTTAGTGTCTTGAACATATTAATTCTCTGTCTGCAGTTTCATCTTGATTGTTGGCCCCGACCTGCCACTCGTTTTCAAAAGTTCTTAGTCTGTACTTGCCAAACGGGAACTGAAAACGCTCCTTTCAGTCATAAAACCAGCATTGATGTTGCAGCTTAAGGAATAGGAGAAAACTTTGGTATAATAAACATGCTGTATTTATTTACCTTATTGTAGAATCAGCGACCTTCTTAAATGGCTCCTGCTTCTTTTCATTACCCCTACAAGATTAGAACAATTAAGAACGCGTATGAATAAAGATTTCTTGTTATTACTCAACCTTTCAGTGAGTAGTATGAAGAACCTAACCTGGAATATGTGTTTAACATTTTTGAAATCTATCGAAAATCAAGGAAAATACAATCTAGCTTATGCTTCAAACAAACGAGTTGCAAGCGAAGCAACCGAGGTCGGTCTACTGAAAATTGTTAAGTAGGTGAAATATCACGGATGGAAAGAGATTACCACATATATTTAGCGACCCCCTAAAATGGTGGATTTGAACTCATTACCAGCTTCTACCGTGAGGTGGAAACGGCTCTTCAATAGATTTTTCACCGCATATCTTTCTAGAACAAACATGGAAATTAATGGCGCGCTTTATGAATGACGTGGACGTGTGTTTTAAACACGACACATGCACACCTTGCCGTGCATCTGGACAATAAAACAGCTCTAAAAGGATTGTTCATGATTATCACGTGTATTTTGTGTTTTAGATGCACTTGACAATGGAAGTTGTAAGCGCACTCGAGAAGCTTGGGAAGCACTTGTTTGATGCTTCGTGCTACTCAACCACCTCTCTCGTGCTCTCCCAACTTCCCGTGTGCATCCATAACGAGTTGGGTACTGGATAACCATACACAATTACTTCTTTATTAGAATGGGGTATAATTGTATCTTATCAGCGACGCGGTGGCCGAGCAGTGGGCGTTAGCTAAATTCTTTCACGAGCCAAGTGGCTCATAGGGCCGGCGCTTATCTCCGGTTTCTGTAGTGTTAAGCGGATGAGAGTCTTTGAATCCCCTGGACAGTACACTAATCTATCGCAGGTTAGCTCCCAGCAGAACTTGTACTCACTTATACAGCTGAGTCGACTGGAACAAAGTCAGGTAAAGTGTCTTGTTCAAGGACACAACACAGTGGTCTGACCGGGGCTCGAACTCGCGACCCTAGGATTACGAGTCGAACACGCTAGTCGCTTTGCTACTGCGCCGCCGACGAGCAGTTAGCATGTTCGACTCGTAGTTCTAGGGTCACGAGTTCAAGCCCCGGTCAGACCACTCTGTTTTGTCCTTGAACAAGACACTTCACCTGACTTTGTTCCAGTCACAGTTTGTCGAGGGACTAATTATGAAAGCCGGCAAACTTCAAAAGTGAAATACAGAGAATGTGCAAAGATGCTTTGTTGTAGGTTGAACGAACCGCGATCGTGCACGTTCTTTGTTTCAGTTGTTAGTGAGAATGCTTTGAATGACTACTTACAGATTTGCATCTCAAAACCTTTTGTATTTAGTACATCTTCGAACTAGTATACAAAAGAAAACGATGAACAAAGACCAAAACAATGGTTTCATAACCAGCCACCAGATTAACCATGTTTCAGTCGACTCAGCTGTATAAATGAGTATCAGTTCTACTGGGAGGTAACCTGCGATGGATTAGTGTCCTGACCAGGAGGAGTCAGAGATTCTCGCCCGCTTAACACTGCAGAAACAGGAGATAAGCGCCGGCCCTATGAGCCACTTCGGCTCGAGAAAGGATTTAGCTTATGTAGCTAGTTTATAACTGTTTCATAGCATAAAATTTCGTAAAAACGAGCCTGCTCAGTATAAACCCACCTATAAGTTTCAAAGATTTTAGAAAGGGCCACCGCCACGTGCATCCTTGTGCCCTCGCTGTGCGGCAATTGACTGTTGTTGTCGGAGTGCATGGGACTAGTGCATGATGCAACCTCTAACAGCTGCTTTACGCCTACAAAAGAAGCAAAGGCAGAACTTTTAATGCAATTATCTTCTTTAATGCAATTGCTTTATCCTAGTCAACAATTTGGAGAAATTATTTACCTCCAAGAGAGAGAAACATCTCTACAACTGCATCATTCTTTGGGACGACTTGAATAACAGCGTCAATGGCAGCATCTCTACCTTCAGCACACACGCTGAAAACAAAACAAAATTGTGTTGGTTTCCTCAGTACCTTAATCGTATTAATTTTCGCGGGCACTTGATTTCGCGAAATCTGAACAGGCATATTTCGAAAGCATTAATTTATGCGTTTTTGCCAGAAATATTAATTTAGGGGCTCCAAAACTGACTGAAATTCTGAAGATTATGTGGTAAGACCACATCAGCAACGAAGAGGTACTTTGAAGAGCAAAATTGGAGCCATTGAGCAGAGAGGTTACAAACAGAGATGGAAAATGATTGGTCACATTTTGAGGCAAGATTAGGAGATTGGTTGTTATATAGCAATGACCTGGGCACCAGGAGGACGAAGAAAGCGAGGAAGGCCAAAGACAACGTAGAGAAGAACGATGGAGCAAGAGAGAGGCAGAATGGGGTGGAGATCATGGGATGAAGTGCGGGTCAAAACGGCTGGCAGGAAAGAGTGGAACAACTTTGTGATGGCCTTTTGTGCCACCCAGACATAAAGAGGACATGATGATGATGATAATGCCAAAATGTACTCTTAAACCACTATACAAAAGGTGTTTTAAAAGAGCGAAAAGAAGAAGAAAATAGTAATTTAGATGAATAGATACTGGTAACAATAACCCTATGTACCTATAAGCCGGTTACTTATTTATTGATTTAGGCAATTATAGAAGTGTATTAAACATCGCTAGTTTTACTCCTAATTTTTGCGTTTACTTTTTTTCGCGGGTCTTTAATTCCCGTTACTTACCTGTCACTCATTAAAGATTGAATAATAGCTTGTAGACATGTTTGAACAACATCTTTGTGTTCTGTAGGCAAACAAAAGCAGTTCCTTATTAGTAACGATAAAAATCACATTAACATCCGCACGATTCAGGTCAACAAAAAGCAGCAAATCCCGAAGGGCTGAACAGAACCATCCTACGTCTAGCGACAGATCTTAGAAAAAGAGTCTTGTTACTAAAAAGTACTTGGTTATTCTTTTATGAAGCCAAGGCACCGTAGTTTGTTTTGCTGGAGGACCAACTTGGTTCCTAGGCTGGATCTTTATTTTGCATCTAATAAAGAATGTCTACATATTGACAGATGTTTAAACTGCAAAAAATTTAATCTTCTCACAGAGTTTTATGCAGATTTTCTTCATCATAAACTATGTAAGGCACATGCAACAGTTCACGTGGGTCTGAACAATAGTTGTATGGTTTGGATGTTGTTATGGCCTACCGATTATCTATATATTTTGTATAGAGCTACCAGGGTTTTTCCTTTTACAAAAAAATCATTTCTTGGCTTCTTTCCCTTGGCTAGTTCATGTACACGAAATGTACATCCTGCACGATGCAGCGAGTCTATCAGTACGTGCTTACAACACATTACTTGGCTTTCAAGCGACTCCTGATACAGTCCGTGTATCACAATGTTACAATTAATTTTAGGACCTTGCTCGTCATACATTCCAAAATGTAGAACTAATTTAAATCAAAATAAATTTTCTAATTCGTTAAACAGAAATATTCAAAACTCCTTCTCTTATCTTCCTTCATGAAGAAACTTAGAGCCAATCTTTCCGACAATTAAAATAATATTGTATTGCCAATGCACAGTATTTACTCCTCTCTTTCAGTGTTTTTAGTATTGTTGTTGTTTTTTGTCTTTCTTATTTGATTAAAACAGTTTTTCAGTTCATAGGATAAAGTATTTTTTAACTATATCATGACACTTTCATTTCAATCTCATAATTTACTATCGTTTCGAGGAGGACCATCTCGTATAAGTTTTTATAGTTTCAATGATCCTCCTCGCCACAATACTATGTATTGATTTTCTTTTACCTTCAGTTTACAATATATTATCTGTAATTACTTTGTGGCGAAATAAAACTGAAGCTGAAACTGAAACGAGTTCATGTTGCTCTTGAAAATGTATCTAGAGCATCTGAGCACGAAAGGCGTGGGTTTGACTACCGGCCATTAGCTCGTTTTTTTCAGAGTTATGTCCTTTCATGTTTTCTTTTCAAAATGATTTTCACGCACCTGGTACTGGAAGTGGGATTCCTTCTTTTCTCATCTTTTGCCGGTCTTTCTTGTCATCTGGCACCAACGAGTCGAGAGCATGCTGAATCACTAACACGGCAGCACCAGCCACCTCACTTGATGGCTAACAATACAAGCACATATTATACAAGTGATTTAATTATTGCTGTGTTTGAATAATTACTAGCTGCCTGATAAAATACTCAACTGGCGCCGCCAAGATGGTTAAAAAGTGCCGACGTTCTTTGGGAGAGCAGAAACTGATTCAACGTATTCATGAGGAACAACTTAGGTTATAACAGCCAAAAACTATTTGATAGGTTTACAGAAGCTAACTAGATACACAATATTAATGATGAAAATGTCAGGCTTTTGAGAGACCCACGTACGGCCGATTACACATCCTTGCTAAATCGCTATGTTGCCAGCATGGTGAATACCCGATGGTGTAGTGGTCATCACGTCTGACTAGAAAACAGGAGAAGCGGATTCGAGTCCCAGCTCGGGCATAACACCGATTTTTTTGGATGAGTGTGTGAAAAGTAAATTAAACTGGTTTGTTAATGTTTACCAAAAGACTTTCCTCGCAAAGTTAGCCCAGCTGGAGAGGCCCGGAATTGATTCCCGGTGTCCGGGTCTCCCAAATCAGACTAAGTCCCTCGATCTCCTATCAGGTGATTTAAAGAGCCTATAACACGTGTCGAAAGAGAGCAGGGGGATCCTAGTATCGTGACACTGCCAACTCTGAATGAAAACCGATGTGAGCCGTGTGTAGTGGACTATGTTAGACCCTCAATTCCAAAGTCCTCTATGTCAAAGTTGTACTTAAACAAGTGCTTAGAAACCCTGAACGGGTTTGTACAATTCTTGTGTTTGTTAATACGATTATCATGTTTAAAATTATTGTACAACTTCAAATAATAATAATAATAATAATAATAATAATAATAATAATAGTAATAATAATAATAATAAAAAAAATAATAATTTTGTTTAGCATTTATATAGCGCTCTTTTCCATGTGGATATGATCAAAGGCGCTTAACAATGATTTACAATGTCTTAGATAGTCCGCTATATACGGCTCACAGCAATGTTTAGAAAGAGTTGCCCTCAGTTAGTAGAAGACAGACCACAACACTGGGATCACCCTACTCTTTTTCGACAAGTGATGTGGGTTCTTTTAAGTCCCCCGATAGCAGATCGAGAGACTGGGCCTATGGTTAAACGTTTAGTTTGCTTAAATTGCATTTGCAACCGCGAAGATAGTATCATAACGGCATTATGTGCTTTATTACTTGTACTGTCTAAAGTGATCATCATGTACTTACAGACTGTACAAAGGAGCTGATGCGCTTCATCGTTAACTCTTGCAAAACAATTATAGACTGTTGAGACAACAAATGGTCGGTCAAATACACTGTAACTCTAGTGGAGCAATGCACATAGAACAAAAAAAACAACTAATGAGACTTGTTTTCTCTTCTAAATCTTAAACCTACCTTCCATAAGTAATTTGGGTATTTCTAAAAATCAGTGGCACTTTGATACATTTTGAAACTATAGCTTCCATATCATTTTTGGCAGATGACATTTTCAAAATCGACTTTTACAAACATGCTGACATTTTCAAAGACTAGAAATTAGGGGTTTGTTGACGTTTGTATTCTTTGTCTTTGGGCTAGGTTTTTACACAGGTCTTAATTTTTTTTTTCCTTGTGTACGACGTCAGATCTATCTTGTTACTTATGTGTATCCTAAAATTGGTGGTCATTTGCTGACTCATTAAATTTTGTTGATCGGACCATGCATGTTTCTTTCCTTTTACTGTCAGTGCATTTTGACAACTAATCTCTTGTAGTTTTTGAAGTTGATCTCCAAATTTTTGGAACACGAGTTTGTTGAATCTCAAAAACGTTTTTTAATTGTTTTTTTCCCTTTTTTCCCTGTAAAAATGCATATTCTGTGTATATAGTCAGTATATATGTAATGTGTACTCATTCGTAATATTTTAGGTTAGTTAACTGTATATAAATGGACACCCGACTAGTTTAGCTCTTTATAGTTATTTCGGGTGTCCGGCCACCTAGTTGTAACTTGATATTCCTTTTTTTAGAAATGTATACAAAAAAAAGGTGTAAATAAAATGTTGTTGATGTTGTTAAAACAAGTAATCAAATCCGACTGTTACAAGTCCAGTAAATAATTGTTTTTCTTACCCTGGGATGTGATTTTGTGCAGAGCCCTCGAAATATTTTCAAGATAGACGCAGTCTGCTCCGATGTTGCACCATTAAATAAGGAAATAATTTGAGGCACTCCACCTAAAGAAGAAATGGGTTCATCTTACAAAGTGCTAGCAAAAAGGCAGATAATGCAGAGTTGTCTTCATTAAACTGGTTACAGCTTAGCCACCCTAAAATGCTACTAAAGCCTGAAGCCATTTTGTCTACAGTATTTCTATAGATCTAAGAGCTTTGGAAAGCTTGGGAAAGTGTGATTGATCTATTGCCTTAATGAACATCATGTGACATCACACATATCTAATGAGCTGTAAAGCTTTTTGCAGCTTTGGAGCTAAAATTCACAATTTGTCTTGTTGTAAATCTATTTCAAAAATCGGTGACAAATGTTTAAGCAGAAACAATGTTTGTCAAACTTTTATTTCAGTTAATTTTAAGCTAATTTGAAGATTTCGCTTCATTAACACTTAAGTGTTTTTAGCCACTTCTTCACCCTAAGAGGGAGAAAACCGGAGGCAGAGGGGTAGAAGCAATTCCTAAACTTTGTTTTTCTGTAACACTCATAATTACAAGGAAACAGATGAGATGGGATGGGGGGGGGGGGGGG
>JAOBAT010092716.1:1945-17259 GCA_026413305.1 Hydrozoanthus tunicans | reverse complement strand
TTTTCCCTTCGCTTTTTAGGAGTCAGAGACGCCAACTTGATTTAGGCATTTTTCGCTTAATCTTCCGCTCTAAGGCTTATTAGACCGTTTACGGTTACGGCAAAAACGTGTCTACGTCACGTGGCAACACGTTTTTGCCGTTCCTCACGTAGCTGGTTAATACTGATTTCTCTTGTCCGTTCCTAACCCGTTAGCTGATGTTAGTTCCAGCTGGCGGGGTTTAATTTTCGACAATTCGTAAATTTTTTTTGGTTATTGGGGTTCAAAAGGCCTTGGAGTAGAATCTCAACAAGCATCTATTTCTCTTCAGTTTTTTTCCTTTTTGTTAAAATGTCATTGGCACGCGTTGTACCGCGTTTGATAGTATTTGTTTTACCTGTGCTCAATCTCGTATAGAAATTAAAAGGAAGACTGAGAGAAGCCAGCGCGTCTCAAGAAGACCTCAGTAAACTGTCACCAAAGGTTAGCAATTCTGTAGTGAATTGGTTAATAAAATAATAAATGGAATGTGCATTTGAAGGCTCAAAATTTACTTTTTTTAAGTTACCATCTGGTTACCAGAAGCAAACAGTTTGGTAGCCTGAGCCCAAGTTTTAGTGGCCATTAATATTTTCAATGTGTAATCAGTACACATCTTGTCTGTAGCTGTGCGTGCAAGAATAATTGTTCCAGATTTGTTTAGCGAACAAAGCAGAAAATCTTTAATCGTTCAACATATTGTTTGCCATTTTGTTAGAAAGAATAACTCTTATTAAATCAGTCACAAAGGTTGTATACAATCTGTTAATAACCAATTGGTTACAGGCTGTAAGAATTAGCATTTATTTTTGGTAGCATTGGCCACCTGTTGGTGGCAAGTTCGAGATGTATTTGAAGAGATCGGTGTTTTAAAAGCAGATTTGGTTTTGGAATTTTTAAAATTCTTTTTATGACAGCTTACCCCTGGTTTAAAATAGTTCCTGAATATTTTTTTTTGGTTTACTGTTTCGGAAAAGTTACTAGAATCAATACACGCTGTCAATTTGTGGCTTTGTTTCATAATCGGAGATTTAAAAGTGAGTTATAGACATAAATATGAACAACAGTCTCGTTATTTTCCACTTATTGAGCGGTCAGGTTCCGAACCACTTTCAAATCTTCCTTGTGTGAGTTTGAATAAACACCGAACCCGTAAAAACGCTAGGACCTCGAGTTAACGCACTTGGAATTTGTTGCAAATTCAGCTTAGTCAAATCTAGATTGACTGATTTAAATCTAGAAAATATGGTAAGCTAACATGTATTTTGCTATAATTCCTATACGAATGTACTGTTGTATGCAAGGTCTTTAGGAAGTATTCTATAACCAGCACTTCATTGTGTATTTTTATAAAAAAAATCTTGCTATGCTTTTCAATTTTAATTCGATTTATCCTTTTTCTCAAACAGGATATCAAAAGACAACTCGTATGCCTGAAGAGTGAAAAAGAAGACCTTGACGCGGCTTTGAAGGATTCCAAAAAGAAAGTTCAAACCCTCGAGAATAAGAACAAGGTAAGACAAAGTTGTTCTCATTTTAGGGATGTTTTAATATTTTTTTGGGGGGGAGGGAGGGAAGGGGAAAGGAAAGGGAAGGGAAAGGGTCGGAGAGGTAGCAACGTTCTCGTCTTCTAGCGATGGATTTAAAAGAACCCAAACATTGATTGATAAGAGCAGAGTTTCAACTTGGTGCGGTGATTTGATCCCTTAATTTGTACACCACGTGCAGTAGTTGGATGTTTTCGTAAGGTAGCGTATAAGATTGTCGCTGGTTTTTTTCAGGAGTTGAACGAGGAGTTTAATAACCTGCTAGCAGAGAAAGAAGGTCTTCAAAACACGGTTGGAGCGCTGCAGTTACAATACCGAAACAGCGAGGAAGCACACGAGGTAAGAACTCGAATAGTTCATGAGGCTCATTAATCCTTAGCTGCCGAGAGTTTAGAAGTTGAAGTAACCAAATCCTTAAGAATATATTTTGGTTCTTAATTGTTGTTATTGTTTGAATATGGATAATGAAAAAATTGTGAATCCTTCCAAATAAAGTTCTAACCTTTTAATAAACTTGCTTCTTTGAGGTTTTTGTTTGTTGCAGCCTCATGATACAGAAATGAAAAATATTATGTCGTGTCTCGGCTAACCGTAAATGCGGAATTTTTTTATTCAAATGTTACCACACACTGCAACAAAAAGTGATGTAACTCAGTCACTCATCCATCAATCCATTCATCCCCATCCATTCATTCGTATAGGGAACGACCAAGCATCACGCATTTCACATTGGTATTCGCAACGTTGAGTGAAAGAGGTGCAGTAAATAAAGAATCCTCACACTGCATGGTTCTGTTTTGTAGGCAGTAAAGAAACATTTGGAATGTGTTTCCTTTGAGAAGGAAGAACTAGAACTATTTTTGAAGAGTCTACAGGACGACCTCAATGCCACATTGAACGAAAGACATGTATGTGTCAGGTCATCGCATTTTCCAGTTTTCACTTCCATTTACCTTCATTTCTCACCCTTGCCTTAAAAGAAAGAAAGAAAACTCCAGGTATAAAGCTAAGAGACTGTGATAAGCCATTTGTTTTCTGAAAACTATAGACCTCTCTAATTTTAAATCAGCCGGAAGATGTTTAGAACAAATATTTATTATAAGATTTTTATAGTTCTCAAACTTGTTCTAAGAAATATCTCAACAATGAAGTTTTTCTAACTTTTTTGGAGTTACTAGAAAGCATGTGCTCGCATTCCAAAAAAAAAGCACACCGAGTTGTCTATTATTTGTATTAATAACTGAAGCATTTTATGCGTACACAGCGTGCGTTCAACATGCTCAGATATGCTAGAAAAGGTGTTTTGCACGTAGGTCGCGTGTCAGCATTAAGTTTTCAACGCTTATCTGAAAAGGGAAAGGGGGAAACGAGTTTCTTTTGAAAGAATAACGATGTTGAAGAAGCGTAGATTGCGTGCGAAAATCGAGAGCAAAAACCTTCAAAATGTTGTAGGCAACGTGAAGGACAATTTCTTTATGAAGGGCTGAACTGACTTGGTAACCATACGTGTAGTTACAGTTGTAGCTTCATGTCGTCTCGCCCAAGGCTGGCTTCTTCTACACATGTCATGCGCGCCTGTCACTCAGTGGACCCACCCACCTATACTGTCATTTCATGTTTTTCTTATTTTTTTTTCGGTAATTTCAATAAGACCTTCGTGTTAGCAGAAGTTAGATCATTTAATTTTTCGGCGTTATTATTGAGTGCTGGGGTCGTGTGGTCATTTTTTTTGGTTCCGCGTCAGTTTAATATGGAAGAAAAAAAGAGACTTTGATCTTGTCACAAATGAGACCAGATAAGCAGTCGAGGAAATCTCGCGATACAGGAGTTTGTTTGTGTCTTGTAAGTTAGCTGCTCTGGAATATCAGTCGTTAAACGGAGAAGAGGAGTCTGTTTTTGTGGCAGTTGTGTCAGGTAGTTTCTTTAATTCTCTTTCAAACATTACACTTTCTAGGAACTAAAATTACAAATCGACCAGTTGAAATCTGAGAAAAAGACGACTGAACAAGCTGCGAATGAAGAATCGTTGGAAAAGTTAAGAAAAGAACTTGATGATTTTGCTGTTGAAAAGGCCAGGTTGGAGAACCTTGTGTCTGATTTAAAGGAAGAGTTGAAGGCCAACTATAGCCATAGCCAGGTGGGTGTCGCGAACAGGCCAAGTATAAGTCGTACGAGTTGGTACCAAGTTGAACCAGTGGGTGTTCTAAGTTTTAGCTATTTTAGGAAATATAACAGGGTACCTCACTTTACTGATAACTGTCGGTCCAGGCGACCAAAAAAGCCTGGCGTAGAACTGTGGAAGGGAAGCTCAAGACCCTCTATTGGCTGACAGAGTTAATTGTGAATGTAGTGAAATAGCAGTTAAGAATAAGATTCTCAAGGTAAAAGTTTTGCAATAGTTGTTTTAAAATTACAAGACTTTAGAAGCCTTTTACATTGCCAATATGAATCCCTCATTAATCTTTCAGTTTCCCCCAAAGGAATCACGTAACGATGAACTTTTAACTTTTAACAGCCATCTTTACACTGAAGACGATCAAATAGATCGAAAATACTTTTTTGTTTTATTTATTTATTTTAGGATCTGAAAAAGCAACTGGAAAGTAACTTTTTGTCAGAAAAAAATTTTGAAACCTTGGTTCAGGAAAAAGATAAAGAATTAAAAGAAGAGAAACACAGAAGCAAGGTAACCGCCCTTTGGATACATTCGGTGTTTGATTGAAGGAATCCTAGGTAGTTCAACGTTCCTGGTCTCAAATAAACTTTTGTTAAGTCTGCGTTGGTATCGACAGCTCGATTTTGATCATTCTGTGGGTGTTACTAACGCCTAGCAACTTGTTTTACCATTTTACACCGTTTGAGTTTCCTGGGCGCCGCCACTTTGAAATGTGACGGGTTACGGACTGGGGCTTCCTCAGAAAAAATCTCTTTTTATCTATTATTTTTATTTTTGTTATTATTATTATATTATTATTATTATTATTATTATTATTATATTAGTATTATTATTATTATTGTTTATATTATTGTTATAATTTTCATTATTTTTAATATTTCATTATAACATAATGAACATCTGATAACATTTGCTTTTTATAGGTTTTTCGGGTGCCAAGTCACCTAGTTTAAGTTCAGTAGTGAATCTCGTTAGACATAAACATTATGTAAAGATCGTGCAAATAAATTTTGTTGTCGTTGTTGTTGCCATCAACAACACTCCTTACAAAGCTAAACTCATCGAGCAAGGTCAATACACCATCGATCAATCATTACTCTCAAGGTCACAGTCCAAGGACTTAGTGTTACCAGCAGGCAAAGTCTAAAATAATTTTACAGGAGTCGAAGAGACATGTATGACTAATCTCCTTTCAATAGGAACTCAAGAAACAAGCGCAGTTTATCTCAAACGAGAGGACGAAGATTCAGAATGGTCTTGAAGCACTTAAAAAACAATGGGAAGAACACAGAGAAACATGTGGCAAGGATTCCAAGGTAATGATGATGGTGATAATTATGACAATGATGGTGATGATTATGATGATGATGGTCTTGGCGAAAGTGTTTTTGGTGTATGTTGTTGGTGGTGATGATAGTGGCGATGATGATGGTGATGATAGTGGCGATGATGATGGTTATAGTGGTAATGATGCTGGTGACAATGGTGATGATGATGTTTCGGATGACGTCGGTGATGATAATATTTTTGCAGCTGCAAAGAACTGTCTAGTTGTTTTATAAACGAAATGCTTCACGAAGCAGCAAACAAATTAAAATTGAGACATGTAACCAGAATTAAAAGTACACGTGATATAATCAACAAATACTGAGAAAATAAAATGAACTAAAGCATAGTGAAGACAATTAAATAAAATTTACTTTTTTACGGAACTTTTTATGCTGTGGATTGAAAACACCCGGTATGTGGTGCATGCTTTTCTTTTTTACTTCTTTAGAAATGTTTCATATTTCAAAAGTAAAGTGCCATGCACAAAACGGCTTCACATAAGCTAAAAATCTTCTAAGTTAAAACCACTGCTTGAAAACCTACAAACTGACCGTGTCTTTTCTTTGTCTTTACAAGAAGGTTCTGAAAATGGCCAGTGTTTAACCAATTCTGAAACTCAAAAATTTGTTGAGGTTTTATGTCTTCGTTTTTTAAAAATTTGTGCACGATAACGCTTAATGATATTTCTAAAGACGACACTTAGTAATAGTTTTTGTAATAATTAAACTAAAGCTTGAAGCCTACATGCATAACAAACCGTAAATTTGCTTCTAGGAGCTTCAGAAGAAAGTTGATAAACTTAATAATTTGAAGGAAAAACTCCAGAAATCATTGAAAGAAAACAAAGAAAAAATACAAAGATTGCAGCAGGAAAATGCTGTAAGTATGAGGAAGCGGCGGTTACTACCGATTCAAATGAAAAAATAATAATAATAATGATAATATTAGTAATAAGAATAATAATCATTATGATAGAGAGATTGATGTAAGTGGATTCACTTTGTGCGTTTTACTTGTAGCATTCTGTTGTTGATCTAAAGAAAAAATTATCTTTGGATCTCATCTTAAATTAAAGAATTTAAAATACAACTAAACATTTTAAAATATCCATATTGAAGTAAAATATCTTGATGAAGGTGATGATAACAATAAAATTAAAGTAAGATTTTTTTTAAAAAACAACATAATTAATGATAGAAGTTTGATGATAAAAGAACAAAATACGCTGCAACGAAACACAGAGTACGTTTTTTGATAATTTCTAAGAAATATCGAATGGGTGCATAAAGGAAATTCATATTATAAACTTTGACTCATTTTGGCACAATGAGTCACGGAAGAACAGGCAATAGGACTCAAGGTCCCCTTCGAGGTCTGCCACCCGGGACCTACGGTTTAACGTTCTTACCCGAGAAGACGCGAGGGTCCAACCGTTTACAGATGTTAGAGCAAAGGCGGCACCTTCTCCTCAATTGTTTCTCTCCTTAGTGAAAACTGGGCAAACCAGGAAGTAGCTTAAATTGTACAGCTTTGAAATGAATCGAGGCAGCAGAAAATTAACGTCGGAGAAGTTTGTGTAATCGAAGTGACAAGTTATTTGCGTTGTTAAGTTATGTATATATTATGTAATTAAGGCACGTGTTTTCCTTTGTAATAAACCTTTGGATAAATGCCTGAGTTCAACCTACCTTTGTTGCTTGGCAATTTGCCAGGCAGTGCTCATCAGTTTGTATTCAAACTGTTTACATGTAAAGGGGATCAGTGATCATCGATAAGCGACCCTCTGGCAAAATAAAATGCCGAGTACCAGAGTTTTCATATTCATACTGTTCTAAAATTAAATACAGGAAATTACCAATCAAAGAGATTGTGCGACAGGAGAAAATGGCGAGTTGTTAAAGCAGCTGAAAGGTTTGGAAGACAAATTCAATGAAGTCGAATGTGAAAGGACGAAGCTGCAGGAAAAGAACCAGTTGCTTGAGAACGCTCGGGAGCAGCAGCAAGGCGGCGAAAGCGCGGCTTGGCAAGAAACCTCAGGAAACACGAAACGGGAGGCCGAGGTTAGTTGTCCAAATATTTGTCACACGTGGTATGTGGTAATTTATACACGAAAACAAGTTGGTTTTACAAAAGAAGAACGCTTTAGCCTAGCAAATACATCATTCTACCGACGAAAAAAATAGAAACGATATTTAAAGATACTTAATTTAAAAAATGAAATTCGTCTGTGGAGCAACGAGTGACTTGGTTTTGACCAGACGCGCTATCCGGCAACACATGAAGCGTTCGTGGACCACGACAGAAATTAAATTCTAATAGTAAATTTTAAAGGAGTTAAATCGCCCTGGTTACATGGGACATTTTAACTACTTTAGTGTAGAGATTTCAATAGTGTTTGGTATGCATATGTTGTGGTAAAATTTTGCCTTTGATTTGAATTTTATTTTGTTCTGTTTCAAACTCATTACCGTACATTACCATACCCAGAAACAAAGGAAATTAAAAATTTAAACCAAGGATATTTTTCGTGCAAGTGTAATTTTTTAATTGTTTTATGTTCCTTCGACGTACTCTTCTCAAACAAAAATATCGCATTTGTCAGGTTTGCTGGCAAGAATGAAAAGGATTTTTTAGATTTTTTCTTTGAAATGCCTTCGGTGTCATGTTATATCAATAACTGCTTTACTGCGGTTGTTTGTTCTCCCTTACATTCTTGACTTATCAAATTATTGAACGATTTCCTTAGTTGACAGTCTTTATCAGTTGCCCGTTTTAATTGTTACGGGGAGTAAAATGTGTCATTCTAATTGCTGCTTAACAAAATTTTTACCACTAGGATGTCAGAAACCAATTTGCCGAGACTTTGGAGAGAGAAGAAACACTTAAAACGGAGCTGGATTCAATGAGAGAAAAACTTTCAATCTCGGATACTTTAAAAGAGGTATATAAATTTTCATTTTTGTTAATTAGCATAACCGCTGTCACCACCGTAACCAAAAATCATCACCAACCATCACTACCGTTTTCATCAGAACCATCGTCATCGTCACCATCATGGCTGCCATGTACACCACCCTAACCATCATCTTTTTTTTGTGTTCGTTTTTTAACGCACACATAATGAGATAATGAGATGCAACTTCCAGTTAACTTATAAGATGGATGCGAGAAATTGAATCGAGTGAAAATGCTGCCTACACTAAATGCCGTAAGTGAATCCCTTACTAAAAAATCTCAAATTTTTGGCTTGTGCGCAGGTCCGAATTGTCAGGGCTTTTTTCAAATTTAGTTCCTTCGAACTTATGCTTGATTAAGTTACCTTTTAATTGATATAAAATCACTTGACAAGAGCGCTGAGGACGGGCTTGAAATAGTTAGCTCCATTTTTCCCCACGTTCCCGCTTGTTCTACAAGACCCATTAATGTTTTTGTTAACGTGCTACATGTACTTGGCGCCAAGATGTCACCAGACTCTTTTATCGTTAATTTTTGCCAGTATATGTTCAGTTATCTTTCGGTTATTATTATTTAAAGAAATTTTTGAACTTTACCAATAGGAGCAAGTTACAAGACTGACTGAGATCAACAAAGAGAACGAGAACATGATGAACCAGATAAGGATTCTAAAGGAGAAAGTTGAGGAGTTAGAAGACGCGAAGAAGGTGAAAATGAGTTCTACTGAAAGGCAAAAGCGATTTAGCAAACAAAACAAAATCATAGCTAAAATTCCAAAATAATAACGGCGTCAGTGGTGACATTGAAAATTTGCCAGTGGCAATGGCAACAACATTGAATATGGCAGTGACTGTGATTTGAGAGAGGTTACGACTATCCTTATGGCTATGAATATGTGTATGACAATATTTATGACTGATTGTGACCACCGTTATGACTTTGATTAAAGAACCTATGCGTAAATGGCGGCGATTTAATTATTCTTTTGTCTACATTTAAAATAGCCCAACTAGCCTCGTTTTGGGGTAGCATGTTCTTTTGAAAGTTTAGCTTGAGAACGAGGCTAATAGGGCAAAGTTGAATGTAGACAAAAGAATATTTGACTCACCACCATTTATGCATAAGGTCTTTGACTATAATATAATAATAATAATAATAATAATGATATGAATAATGATATCTAGCGAGCTAATCGCCCTTACTTGCAGTCATGGACTGAATTGCGAAGGACGCAGCTCAACGAGGTCGAACCGAAAGCATGTTAAGGCGCATATTGCTGCCGCTATACGGCCCATGCATGACCTCGGAGCACAGTTCCACAGCCAGATAGAATTAGCTGGGTGTCGATTTTGTTAATAATGATACTACCATTACATATCTACAACTATAGCTATGGCTATGACTATGACTACCAATGTGGCTATGGCTATAACTGTGACAACAGTTATAATGAAAATGGCTACAAAGTAGATACTGAATATAACAACAGCAACAATCTGTAACTGAGATTGATTTTTTGGTCCTGTTATTGTTACTGTGAGAAGGCTGTGAATAGGATAGTAATAGCAACAGTATTAAAATAAGTGGCAGCATTGACAAAAGTAATGAGAACGATATTCAATATTGTCAACGATAACAGCATTTACATTACTTTTACACACGTGTTGAATGATCAGTGCTTAGTGTTCATTCACTCATTTCTCTAATAAGAGGTTCAATCTTTTCTGCAGGAGCTTGACAACCTTCTGGAAACAACTAAGACACAACATGAATCACTGGAGAAAACAAACATGGGTGCAAAAGAAAAACTTAACCAGGTTTTGAAAGAAAAAGAGGTGTGTGTGTGTGCGTTATTTGAGGTTGGCTACAAGTTAATATGAATGATTGTTAAAAACGTCTAAAGAAGTTAGAGTTGCTGCTGTAAATAAAACTGGTGTGATTTCTACCAGCCCACCCAACCTCAAACTGTTGTTTCCTCTACCTTACTACCAAGCCTAAATCTGTTGTACCCTGCACCATCAAACCAAGCCTCAAATGGGTGCACCCTCTACCCTCGAACCCGGCCCCAAATGGTGTACCACCAAACCTCAAACTGTGGTGTTCTCTTCACTCTCACCCATCCCCAAGCTGGTGTACCATCCACCCTCCTATCCAACCCCAAACTGGTGTACCCTTCATCCTTCCACCCAACCCCGAACTTTGGGTACCCTCCACCGTCCCAGTCAAACCCAAACTGGTGTACCATCCATCCTTTTACCCAACCCTAAACTGGTGTGCCCGCTACCCTCTCAACCAGCCTCAACCTCCTCCTATTGGTGCACTGATTGCGGACTTAGAACCTGAGTCGAAGAGACAGATATTATTCTTCTGTTCTACAAATCTGTCTTAATCTAATTTCCCAGGATTCACTCAAGCAACTTGAACAGGCTGTTAGCGACAAAGAAAGAATAAAACAGTCATTTTACATCCTTGAAAAAGAGCAGAATTCACTAATGGCTAAACACGAGGTTTGTTTATTTGTTTTCTTTAGTTTGTGTTACACTTTAACTTTTAAGGTAAAGAACTATTCTTTATTTTCTCAGGCTCATCTACTATGAGCCATACTCGATGCATCTGTTCGTGTTTTTGCAAAGGAGAAATGAGTATTTTACGTCGATAAGACGATGTACCCTTCTATAGAATATGTAAAGTCTTCCGACTAGATCCTAAACCGTTTTACAATAAGTAAAGTTTTCCGACTAGTATTTTACGTCGATAAGCCGAGGTTCCATTCTATAGGGTAAATAAACTCTCCCAACTAGATTCTTTTCAAATAACCAGTTTTAGGAAAATTTTGCTCCTCGCTTTGTTTGATCAATTCCCATTTCTCATTACCAAATGTCTTCACTTTGTATGAGTTATGTAAGGAGAAGTTGGATGTTGACAAACTGACTAGGAATGAACTCGCTTCATCTGTTTCAGGAGTACAAGAACCTCGTTCCTGAGCTAACCAGGAAACTGCAAAATGCAAACGAGGAGAAGAGCGTAAGTTGAATCCCTCTTTGTATTTAGAAATTAAGGAAAGAGAAACTTTTAAAAATTTCACGTTCAGCGATTTACTAACAAAAAGGTTCTAGAAAGTTTGCAAAGCAGACTATTAGAAAATTAGAAAAAAAAAACACGATTTGACTATATGGTGATATAGTCATAATTCCACCTGATAGAATTAAAGGTAAATATGGGTAAATAGGTATAAATAAACGTTTTCGAAAATTGCGATCGTCTTAATAATGTCGTATGTTTGCGTAAAGGTAATTTGTTTTGCTAGAGAGGAAAGTGAAAGCTGTCGAAACATGTCTTATAAAGAGAATCAGAGAGAGAAAAGTGTCAGTTTTCTCAGCTATTTGACTTCAGGTAATTCAGCTTAAAAGATCATCCATAACAATGACTGTATAGTTATTAACCCCGGCGTCAATTGAATCGTGTAAATACTTAGGGCTTTCTTTCAATAATTTAGAATTGCAAATTGGCTTTTGTTTACATTATTACTAGACGTCTTAATGTCCGAGATCAAGTTGTCTCGGCGTTCAAACTCACAGCAAACTCTGCTATTTTAACTGTTGCTCGTGTGCACTCTCAGCGCAGTTTATCGATAGTGGTGCATAGGACTTTGTTTTCTATAACAGCAAAACAGCTTTAGAAGTCGGAAGGTTTGTTTTTTCAGCCTTTTATTTAATTGATTATACAAACTGCAGTTGAAACTTAAGGATTTCGTTACCGGGCTGTTCCCCAGGCTTAAACTGTTTGTTGTTGCACTACGAATTGCAAGCGGTAAAGCCTGTTTAGAACGCACTACACGATTCCTAGTGTTAGTCAAGTTTAATTTCTACTTCACTGTAAACTGTTTGTAGGTAACTGTCATCGCATTCCATATCCAAGTGTTTAAGAGATCGCTTTCCTTTATGTCTTCGTGTCAAACAAAGATTTGTTACTCGGAAGTTTTGAATAAACCAACATACCCGTGATAAGTTCAAGATATAGAGATAATAGAAACCTAGATTTAAACATCAATTTGCACGTTACTTTATGTCAATACTGACTTCTTACATGCCATGTAAGAACAAATTTGCATTTTAATGATCTTTAAGCTTTTAAGATATAAGTTCGTTGACTCCTATCCACTCGTAAAAAGGTTTCAAGAATTCTTGACGTTTTTTTTTTCCTTTGACTGCAACAGTAAACATTGGACAGATTTGGTGTTAAGGCCGAGGAATCTACCTTTTTCGTAATAAACCGATACGTTTTCGTGATGGATTAACAAAATGTATATAAACTAATAAGAACGAGCGATCTGGTAAAAGATTTGTACATTTGGGTCGCGCGTTACGAACTGCTCCTATACTAAAGTTAAAAGTAACAGGGTGTATGTTGAGTTTTTATGTTGTGTCTACTAAGCATTCTATATAATTTTGTTTCTTTTAACTGAATAAACCCTACTGTGCTTCCTACAAGTGTATATACAAGTGTACAGTTCGTAGTCTTTTGCTGCACTGCATGGGGTTAAGGGATTAATGCATCAACAGCTGTCTTGTGTTCCACTAGGTTTCTCGAATAAATGTACTGGGCCCAGATGCACGAAGCCTGGATAAGCTATCCGCCGGAAAAATGTTTTCTTTTTTTAGCAATAAAACTTTAACAGAAGTTGTTTGACACCATTGAAACCATTACTTTAGGAGTCTTCTACTCACTTAATAACTTGGAATAGAGAAACAACAAAGAGGCAAACAATCTTTGATTATAAATGACGACAAAACAGATATTAAGGCCCTGGTCGCCATTCTCTTCCGTGTTAGGAACTATGGGTATCGTATTTTCTGGACTGTAATCCGCATCTCCACATTTTTATGACTGAGAGAAACAAAAGTCAACAGATAACCCTCACCTGCGTTTATTCTGCACCCTTGTTCATTCACTTCTTGCACGTGTACCATCAGACTACGTTGAAATCTAGCAGAAAAATTTATTGAAAATACTACAAGTGCTGTACTTGTATAGCCAGATCAACTTAAGAATCTAACAGATAACCCGCACCGGTTGATTGCCCGCACCTTCTCCAGTACAAGATAAACCACGCGCGGGTTATAGTCCAGAAAATACGGTAAATGTACAAATTGTCATCTTTTGCCGCACTAAAAATTATTGCTCTGCATACCCGTCGCCAGATTAATTTTGTTTCTTTACGATCCTTGGGCTCTGTGTAGCACCAAGAGGCTGAGATTGAGGAGCTTTTTAAAGCCCAGGACGACCTGCAGGCGAAGTACAACGACGAGCTGAGAGAAAAGAAGGTGTGTTGTCGCTCAAACTTTGTGAAGTAACTCAGTATATATGTATATAGCGGAGGGGTTGGCGCAGTGGTAAGATCTCTGCCTTCCAATCCTGAGGTCCCCGGTTCGATTCCCGGCCTGGTCGAGGGTTGAATATTTGGATGATCTTGTTTTCCCGCTAAAGCCAACTCGGCTTTCCATCCTTCCGGGGTCAGTAAAATGAGTATCAGCATACATGGATCGCTTTGAAGCGGCTACCTGAGACACTTCTGAAGATTCACGCGGAAAGGGCGCTATACAAATGCACCACATTTCTTTATTAGTGATCTTACGCGTAGCAGCTGTTGTTAAAGTATTTGTCAACATGTACGGGTTTGTTACTTTTGGGAAATACGATTTAACGAAAACTACCAGATGAAAGGCCTACATTTTTGTAAGGGAAACAATTTCTATAGTTAACAAAAACTTTACACCGTCACCCTTATGCACCTTTTTACGCACACTCGTTTTTTCTCTTGTTGTTGAATATTTCCTTTAAGAAATTATAGTGTAAAAGAAATTTAACTTTTTCAACTTTCTTTATGCAGGAGGTGACTGAGTTCGCTGAGCAGCTGCAAGACGAGTTGGATGATCTTCACACGCAGTACGAGACACTTTCCAAGGAACACGCGGTAAGTTCATAAAGTACATAAAGATTAGTTGTGAGAACACTTGTTCTCACAGCATGCTTAGTTTTTAACAATCACCTAGCAAAATAAGCCAATCGCTGATCAATCACATCGAGTTTTTGCGTAAAACGGACCAATCATGAACAGTTTTGCTGAAAACCAATCAAGAAGCCGACCAGTTGTAAACAGTTTTGCAGAGACAGACCAATCATTAACACTTTTGTTGAATAAGGACGACAAGTTGTAAAATATTTTGCTGGATTCGAAACAACTATCAATAACTTTGTTGGAAATCATGTTACCGTATTCCTTCCTTTCAGATACTGTCTGAGCGTCTTACTGAGCTTCATTCAGACCAATTGTCCGACGAGTCCCACCGCTACCAGCAGATAACTGAGCTACAAGAACTCAACTTACACCTACAGGAGGTTAGTAGATCGTCTAACTTGGCTAAGCACTTCTCGTAACTGACCGTAGTTTAGCCATTGGTAAGGAAATGTCATGAAAATGTATAATGGTGTTAACGAGAGCTTTATAGTTTTTAAATCTTTAAACGAATGTTTTTTTCTTTGGAATACAAAAAAACTTCATTTTAATGGTAAGCAAAAACCAACTAAACATGACACGGAATCGCATGATTCTTGCTCTTCTGATCTACCGAGGGAACTACTGTGGTGGATTGAGAACGAGTTATCCATACCAAATCCGAGCTCCGATCTTTCTTGCTTTTCTCACACTTGCCTTTATTGATTACAGCAGTTTGAATTTTTCTTCTAAGGAAACCACGTAGGTTTGTAATCACGAAGGTTTAAACATGCGTTTTTCCATTATGTTTTCTTTTGTTTTGATATTTTTGCTGAGTTAACTGTACTCTGTAGTGGATAAGACATGATCAAACCTTAGCCTTATCATTAAACGGTGTTTCTGACCACCTGAATTAACCGTAGGGAGTGGCCATAATAATTGTTATTGATTGCAATAT
Source organism: Hydrozoanthus tunicans (assembly GCA_026413305.1). NCBI lineage: Eukaryota > Metazoa > Cnidaria > Anthozoa > Zoantharia > Hydrozoanthidae > Hydrozoanthus > Hydrozoanthus tunicans. The sequence goes on along the minus strand of JAOBAT010092716.1, from coordinate 2,281 downwards.
ATGTATATATACATGGTCGGTTCACCCAGACACAGTTTTAGCTTCATTTAGTCTTAGAAAAATGAAAAAGAAGGTTTTATGCCCACAGTGATGTCATCCCGTACTATTGGACATTGAAATCTGATATTGAAGACCCCTTAATTTGTTCTTACCTTTGGCAGATGGGCATGCAAGCCTTGTGTTGTGATATTTTGTGATCTTATCTAACTCTATAAAAAGGATTACAAAATCTGTGGCAAGAGATAATTGTGAAATTTATACACAAATTTTACTTACATGTTACATAAAACGTTTTTCAGAACAATCGGAATTTGAACACATCGTTTGAAGAAAAAG
>JAOBAT010092705.1:0-17260 GCA_026413305.1 Hydrozoanthus tunicans | reverse complement strand
ACGAACGCTGATTGGTTAAAAGACGAGCAAAGTTTGCCCTTTCGGGCAAACCAATTTTTCTCCAAATTAATTTGAGCCGGTGTTTATGAGAATGTTACAGTCTAAGAGAGCCAGGTACTGTATGTGGTAATGACACTATCCCTGTCCAATAACTATTCAGAGAACACTCTTGGGTAGCTATGTATAGTTCAGTGTTAACCTATTAACTCTCTATAGACACCACAATTTGTTGCAGATCAACCCCGTTAATTCATTACAATTTTACAGACCTTCTCAAAACTCCTGAGTGCCGATACTGGGTCATCTTCTTTCAGAGCCTTAGAGTTGTAGTATTGATTCTCAAGATCCACGTCAGGCTCTGAAGTGCTGTCCTCAGAGTATTCCTATCATGAAAAATCAGAGCTTACTTTCCTTTTAGGAACCTACCCACACAAACTCAAAAATTTTTAAAACCCTGGGATCAAGAGTAACAATAGCCAACTAGCCACAGGTTAGTACATAGAATTGCAGAACTTTTTGGCTGGTCGGTTTTGGGCTTTCACTAGCCGAAATGACAAGTGAAAATTTCAGGCATTTTTATAGTTAAAAATTGGTCTTAGCTAGTGAAATCAAAGTTGTCAATAGCCACTCTAGGCTAGTGCCATTTTCATGCGAATTCATCTGGATGAGGCCTTGATCAAAAGCAAAGTTGTCAAGCCGTTTATTCACCATTTTGAATCGATCAGTTAGTTTCGTACATGTAAGGTAACAGCCCAAACCTGATATTTTCATGACATCAGTGGTTTCAAAAACATCTGGTTCAGTCATCCACACAATTTAGCAAAGTCAGAAATTTGAAAAACATCCATTCTGGAGAGTCTCAAAAACTTTTAGATTTGTGCACATGGATGAGGTCTAAATAAGTTGGCACAGGACACATGGTTGCTCTATCTCCCAATAAAAAGAGCTTGTTCTAATTTTGCTCACTCCCAATGCCACTAGACCATGAATCACAAGGTGGTGGCAACACTGCCCTGTGATTTTCCGTGCTGAAGAAAACTCTTGCAGACAATAACTGACATATTGCATCATGTACATTGTGTACAGATCCTGCAAGATTCAGCCATTGCACTACTAAGATTCTTGCAGCTTAAGTGATATCTATTGCAAGACTCTAACTCATAATCAGGCACCTAATGGAATTCCCTTTCAGTGAGATTCCCCTAGTCCTAGATAGTTTTAACGTAACATTATCATCCACACTCAGAGCTTTTTTTACAATGAGTTTCTGTTACTGAACTGGTCAAACAACTTCAGCAGGATGTAATTTATGAGAGGTTGGTGGATAACTTCCGTACTCAGACATGTATGTTTCATTGTACATGCAGTCTAACAAACCTTAAATAACTGATATAATACTTAGTAGCGAATATTTAGTTTTTGGAACATGAATGTATGACAAATATGTCACAGAACGGAAAATTTACCGAAAATAGAAACTCAAACTTGAAAGGAAAAAGGATCTTCAGGATTCCTGCGATATAAAACAGACTTTTTCAAAGGCTGTTGAAGAAGGATATACACCGGTTACATGTATGAACAGGCTCGACATCCACTCTCGTTTTGCAAGTTACAAAGCATAAAGTGTGATTTTATGTGTTTCTACTTAATTCAATTCACTAACCAGGTCGTAGTCCTCGTCCTCGTCACACATGAAGTCATCATCCATGTCAGACATGACTAAAATTTCCCTTTTTCGCCGATAGAAAACGAGTTCTCTCAATAATTTTGAGCAGCTGCGCATGAAAACCAGACGGATTTTGCGCATTTATTTTATAACGCGCCCGCTGACTAACAGGCTCAAAGTGGTTACCAGCCCCTTCTCTACATCAAGTTCAAACATGGCGACCGTTATTTTGTTGTAAATATAAGAAGTTGCTTTTGACTCTTTTGATAAACTTGATAGCAAAGCTTTTAAAGAATGGATTTGAACGTCATTCCGAAGGTGGCAGGGTATCACGATGTTACATCAACCAGTAGAAAGACTGTAGTTAACAAGAAAAAGAAGCCTTCACGCTTACGATCAAAAGCTCAATTAGCTGCACGTTCGAATGGCGTCCCTCCTTTTACAGCGTGGGTTGAAACGGCGCGAAACTATGAACCGTATTATGCTGTGAGAGATGCCCAATCTGAAGAAAAACGTCTCAACGAAATAATCAAAGCAAAAGAAGACAAGTTGAAGGAATTCCGACTCGAAGTAAGGAAACGAGTTAAGGCCATGGAGCTTCGAAAACATCAAGAACTGCTGGGCAAGACATACGAAGCAGTTGAAATGGAGCAGAACGTTATTCATCAGAGCTCGTTTTCGAGGAAGTTAACTCTACCCACACGCGACACTTGTATTTATCGTGATGGCAGCGATCTGACAATCAGGGGAACATGCGGAAGTGTGGTTCATGATCCGACGGCAGTTGATAGAGCAAGTAAACTGCTTGATGAGCATACTAGCAAAATTCAACAATGCTCTAGACATGCGCGTGAAATATTGAGTTCAAAAAGTGCTCCTATTGATATGGAGAAAGTGAGCGAACTACCAGGGGGGGTTTGGAAGGGGTCACGTGCACCCACTTGGGATCATTTAGAAGGAGTCACTGTCGATCAGACACAAGTTTCAAATATGGGAACATCCACCAAGTGCCCAGAAGGTAGCAAGCAAGGGGCAATTATAGATCATGGTTCACCAAATTTACACAACCATAGAGGTTTTACTCAAGATAAAGAGTTACATGTCAATGAGCCACTTTCTCTTCAAGGCGACTTTTGGGTTGGCCAAGACGAAATAAGAGATATGTCCTTTAGTGAACTGGAAAATCACTGTGGTAAAAAACTTTTGTTGTCTGTTGGCGAGAAAATTACTGAAGACACTTCTGGTCCTAGAGGTGCACATGACTGTGCACAAAGTCATAAAAAGAAAGTTCACTTTGAAGATCTAGTTAACTCACAAGTTAATGACACTGCAGCTGTAAGACATTCTGTTCAATGTAGTAAGAACAGGGCCACAAATCAGTTAACTGCAATGTCAGGTTTAATTAAGCCGAGCCAATGCCAGGAAGAAAAGAAGAAAAGAGTTAGATGCCAGATGGCTGTGTACAGAAAGCTTTTCATGGACCTTGAGAGAGAACAGGTGAGAGAGAACATAAGGATGAAAAAACACCGCCACAAGATGGAGCAGCTTAAGGTTGAGAAAGAAATTGAACGACTTACTATTGAACATCATGAAACACAAGCTTTAGCAATTGACCAACCAACAGATTGTAATGAAATACAGGAGAACAACTCAGTGTTACAGAAAGTCAAAACAACAAGTGCAGAACCTTTTAAGTTACAGAAGGATAAGGAGATGGAGAGGTACATATGTGCTCTAAGAGCAGTTTTGAAGGAAAGGTTACAGCAGAAAAGAATAAAATTGCCGCCCCTATGCTCATGTGGGCCAACAGTTTGGGATACGAATCCAGATACTTGTGCTAACAACTGCGTCTTCTACAAAAATCCAAAATGCTATGCAAAAGCACTGTCATCTTTGCTGGCATCTCCAGAGTTAATGTGATGGTTTCAAAAGCCATTCATATTATTTTACTCTTTTTAAATTGTGAGTGCTTGTAGTTCCAGAAGCTTGGCAACTTTTTTACTATTTATAGTTCTTACTTTCCAATTTCTAAGAAAGTATTATAATCAGTTGATTTTACTTCCAAGTATTAAGTAATAATGATATTTCATGATGATAGTTCTATTATTTTTAGCCACTGTGATTTTCTTAGTTTATTAAAAAGGCAAAAACATCAAAACAATTGTATTCTCTTAAAAACGAAGTACTGAAGTTTCTAAAGCCAGTAAAGGCCAGTTGAACAACAAATAAAAACATTTTTATCTGCTAAACAACAAAAGATCAGTTTAGAACGGGTTTCAGAAAAATTGCTCTTCATACATTAAAGACCTAAATTTTTAAATTCTTAGAAAAAAGTATTCAGTGTACATTTATTATTCCTTATTTAAAAAAAGTTTTAAAGGCCACTTGCATTGATGCTCCAATGCTTCTTGCTATTAGACTTGCTACAATTGGCTAATGTAGTCTTTTCAAGAAAGAAGAAAAAAATACCTACTTGCTATCTGCTTGCTACTATATTTGCTATCTTATCTGCACTTTGATAAAAGTAAAATGAAATAAAAAATTTTCTTGGTGAAGTTTTCGTTAATGTTTCTTTTCTCTCCTAATAAAAAAACTCCAGTGATACATCTCTTTCACTGTTTCACCACAGACGGCGAAGGTCCGCTTTTTCTTTTGGCAGCTGTTTGAAAAAGTATCATTTCCTCTATGTTTTTCTCTAAATTGATTTTTAATTTCAAAAGTGTAAGCTATATCCAGGTTTCTAAAGTCTGTCTTGCCTGCCTGTTAAACATTTCAGTCTGACTTAACCTAATTTTCAAAATTATGGGGGGAGCACTCCCCCGGACCCTCTTGAGGCTCACGCCTCTGGGTCTGTCTCCAAGTTCGATTGCACTCCTGCAACAAATCCTAGCTACGGCCAGCACGGGCCTGAGTTGCAAAAACAAATGGCCAACAACCCTTGAACTACTTTTCAACTTCGACCTCTCTCTTCTTTTAGGTGATAAAAACTAAACTAAAAGAATTGACAAGAACATCGTGTATGTTTGTTAAAGGTTTCTTTTCAAGGGTTCATTAAACGTCTTACGAGCTCTCTTTCACCCACCCCTTTATTTTTTGGACCAGAGACAAAATCGAGTACGACGTGGTCGGCAGAAGCAAAACCTTTGATGGGGCTAAACTATACTATATAAATGTAAAATAAATGTGAACTAGTAAAATGTTATGTTTTGTTACGTCAAAGCCCGCCCAGGTGCAGTGTTCCCCACCCCTCCTGTTCGCCGCCAATGTGCGAAATCAAAAAGTTCCCTAGCTTTTCCAGCATACTTCAATGATACAGCGTCTCAACAAAAGGCCTCAATTTCATAAAATTTCTTGAACTTCTAGATAGTTTACTAAACCAAAGAGATTAGTTCTATGAACCCTTGTTTCTTATATACTTTTTGACTCTTATCAAAAGCGGCGCATGACAGACATACAGAACTTACATATTGAGTGACACCAAAATTCTAAATAGAACGCACTGTGAGATCAAAAATCTCAGTTTAAGGTAGGTGATGCAACAATGCCTTTGAGAGGTTTTTGGAGCACTAGCCTTGCTTAGCAACTCCGTGTATCAGTTACATACTGAATGTGAAAATTTCAATCAAATTCTAGAACCTTTGCAATTGGCATTGACTAAGCAGTATCTTGAACGTTCTCCATGGCAACCAAATTCTCCATTTGATTTTAATAATGCCATGTTAAAGTGCTGTCACACTCACGTTTGACATATTTAAAGTTCCATTAATTCCATGATTAAATGCAAACAATCAGTCATTTCTAACGTTTTTAATTTCTAAAATAAGGAACATCTATTTCATTAGAACACTTTTATTATTTCAAAGATTTTTTTCATTAAAGACCTTCATCTTGTTTATTGAAAAAGCCACATTGTCATCAATTTTAGACTCAGGAAATTCCGCTTTTGTTCCGCCTTTGCAGCTGAACACAGAAAACTTTATAAAAAAATCTAAAGTGAGTTTGCAGTGTCTAATGCTAGCACTTTATTTGTTGTGTGGAGGAAACGAATTTGAATAATCATTTTATTGCCGGAAGAAATGGTCGCGGCTTAACGTCAACATACAAAGATAATGGATTGACAAAATCGAGCCATCTTGCAACTTGACGGCTTGACGGCGGCAATAAGAGCGTTCTATTTGTAGTCCCATATCTTTCTATGCATTCAATAAATTGCTTGTACATGATGTAGACAAAATTGACCATCTAAACACTGTGTAGTTCTTGCATAACTTGTACCACACCATGGCCATTCTTAAAGACGTAGTGGTCTGAACTCGCGTGACTAAAAAAAGGTAAGTTTCTACATAACAGATCAATTATTGTTTATAAGAGTACATTTTTTATAAACAGCTTCCTTACAGAGAATATCGATAATCAGAGTTCTTAAATTAAGATTTTTTTTTATGAATAATAGTTGCAAAACCTTTGGATTTCGGGTATCAGTATGCAATTAAACTAACAAAGCCTCTCTGCTAAATGATCGTTCAATGAAAAAAGCTATAAGCTAGTTTTTTATCTAGGATGTATATAGCAATTTGAATTTAGTTCTTAAGCTTCTATACTGTGCTGTGGTGTTTCAGACTTAATTACTCATTGTAAGCCGATAACGTAGCGAGGAAATTCAAATGATTTTGTTCTTTGTACAAGAAATTTCCGGCTCTTTCGTCGATCGAGGCGTTAGTCTAGCTAGTCGTCGAGCATGGAAAAAATTAATCAAGAACCTCAAACTGTTTTTTAAGTTGTTTAATTAACGATACCCACTACTGTTTCATAAAAGTACTTTCACACACTTTAGAATCGCTGTTCTGTAAGACCTAGCTGTTTGTTTTCTTGACTGAGGAAATTAAACAGTCCTTGCTACGTTTCTTGTCAGTTCTAAAGCGTTTATGGAGATTTCGAAAAAAAAAAGCTAAAATGTTGAACACTTGTTTCGAAGTGAATGGGTAACTAGGTTACTAATGCTATTTAGTTTTCGCTTTAATAATTTTAAAAGTGTTTACTTATTCTGTCAATTTTAATTTGAACGCTGTGTAGCTGGTTTGTTTCTCCGTATGGAAAACAGTTCAAAATCACATGCGTTTTTACAAAAGCTGCATTGTACTGACAAATTGAAAACCAAAACTGGTAGCGAGAATTACCAAAAATATACTACTATTCTAACAACGAGTGTGTTTGTGCCTGCAAATGAAAACGTTCGTCGATGACATGAAAGACCAATTTGTGAAGCATAATCTTTAAAAGCAAGGTAATTTATATGATTTTATCAATTCCTTTTCGGTGGCTTGACTTTAACACGTTCATGCATTTTCATTACAAGCCTCCGAGTTTATGAACCGATAAGCCGAGCCCTAGTTATTACGATAAAAGGTGTTAATGTACACTATTAAAAAGGTTTTAAACAATGTGGCCGTTCAACACTAAGAAATTTTGTGGCAATGAAACAAACAGGTAGCCAAATCAACAGAATTGTTGTTTATAATCTTAAGTTTAATTCCTTCTATCTCTAACAGGTGAAGCTATAAATGAAATAAGATTTATACGCGCTTTTTCATATTTGTAGGAAATAATCACGTTTGTTTGGAGGCAGTCGTATATACTTCTTAACTCTCGATCAGAGTAGGTCTTTCAAGAACAGCTCTTATACTTAGATCAAAGTCCAACATTTTATTTCGAATATCCATGGCTTTAATTTGCTAGTTCATATTGTTACAATTAATGTGGCTTAGTCCATCCGCCATGTACAACAGACTTACAACGGTAACACTTTCTTACCTTTTTGTCCGAGCGACAATATTGAAATCTTAATTTTCAGTTTAAAACCTTTTTTTGGCTTATCAGTGATTACGTTATAGGCCAAGCTAAAGCCTCATTAATCTTTTTGGAGTTTGATTTGTTCTTATTACGGAAGGGCTGCAGCTTGCCCATCGCACAATCAAATTCGAATTCAGGCGATTTCGCCAGCTTGATGAGTAAAGCAATCAAAGGGAGGTGGTTATTGTTCACTCCAATAAAGAAAATGTCGATTTTTTAACCAAATTCTTAGAAACATCGAGTTTAAGTAAAATGATTGCAAATTTTAGCAAAAACGAATCGCCTATTGTGAACAAGAATTGGAGAAGACTACGTACAGTTTTAGATATTAGATTTTCCGTACGCTGTTCTGTGTATTCTATTTGAAACCTGCCAAAGAATGGTATAAATAGATTGTCCCACGCCGTAAATGGGAACATGACGGCCAAAAAAGTCAAAAGTCAATGTAAGGGTAAACAGGTGGAACAGAACGTCACAGGATTGTCAGCGAGCTTTGAGAACTCGTTTATACGGCCATCAGATTGTTTTTACTCCAAGACAACTTCTGGTTTTAAAAAAAATTTCAAACGATTTGATGCGTTATCATTTTTGTTACCTAATACGTATTGCCATTTTGTTTCTAACGGTTTTGTAGCCTTTTTAACGACACCTTACATGAAGTTATTAACTTTCAAAATAAAGCCAGTTTTATTTCTGTGTGAAACAAACATTTTACCGTCCAAGTGAATCACTTACTATTCCGAGTTAGAGTGGCCACTGCTTGCATTAATGGTTATTGTTTATTGTGCGGCGAGTGCCAAAAAGTAACAGTTTGATGCACTACTTAAAGGGATTAACTAGAGCCATAAAGAAAAGTCCGGTTTATAAAGTTATTCTTCTTCTCTTATAGGAGCCAGTAAACTTTACCGAGACACGTTATTTTTTAGCAATATTTTGACAATAAAAATGAAGTATTTTGTTATTTTGCGTTCATCATTCTTTTACTACAAAAGCTGGCCTATTTCCCTATGAAGATACCGTATGCTATATGCATGTTTACAACGGTTTTAAGGAACAACCTTCAGGGTAGTGTTTAATTTGAAGCAATGATAATGATTAAAAGGAAAAAAAAATTGCGAATCATTTTTTGTAAAGCTAAAAAGAATGCTCAATCGAGCCCCGAACCTAAGCTTGTTCTTAACTTGTTCTTAAATTTTGGCCAATCTGAGCCTCGTTGTTCTTATAAAGTTGTTCTTATAAAAAAAAGCGTCTAAATTGTTTCCTAATATTTCCGGTCGGCAAATGAAAAGAGCGATCAGAAAAGTAATTATGAACTTACAATTACAGGTACATCTGTGTTCAAGGATTAAATAAAAGTAATTATTGAAATTGTCTGATCAAAAACCTAGGCTGGTGATTTTCCTAGCTTGTTCTTAGTTTTTGTGTACAATCTCAGCCTGGGTGGTTATACGAAGTTTGTTCAGTATAAAAAGAGCGCCGGTATCAGCTACACGCTTTTTTTTTATAAGAACAGCTTTATCAGAACAACGAGGCTCAGATTGGCCAAAATTTAAGAACAAGTTAAGAACAAGCTTAGGTTCGGGCTCGATTGAGCAATTTTTTAGCTTTACAAAAAACGGTTCGCGATTTTTTGCAGAAGTTGAGAGTATAATTAAGCTGTAATGTAGCTAATACAGCGGAGTTCTGAGAGAATCGACACCAGCAGACGTAACTTAATTTGACCAAGGTAAGAGTTTGAATATGAAACCAATCCTGGGATAGTCACTGAAAATCCGGTCTCGGGAAAATGAATCAGAGGAAGAATTGATAAAGAAAACACGCGCCAAGCAATTCGTTTTCAAATGCATGTAGACTTAGTTTTCTTCCGATTTAAACCACACATAGAAACAAGAACAAATTAAGAACAATTTGAGGCTCAAATCGCCAAAAAATTAAGAACAATGAGTCTCGGCCAAATTTACTGGTTCTAATTTTTAAAAAAAAAGCGTGTACTCCAACTCTCTGATACGGTTTGTTCTCAGGCATGTCCCCGATCGATTTCATTCTGCTGTGAGTAAGATTTCGTCTGGATCGCTTATTTTAAATCGATATCGCAGCTAATGATAATGATGTAATACTCTTAAGTTATATTTTGCTTTCCGTTCACGCAGGAGCTAACAGGTTTTGAATGGAAAGCCGAAAGGACTCAAAGTTCATTGTCTTTGCTTTTGAACGCAAAACAAAACAAAATCTTTAGAAGAAAAAAAGTTGTTACAACGAGTTTTATTTTCAGTCATTTAATTACAAATAAAAACCAATAATTAAAATTTAGTTTGAAAACAAAAGTTAATAAGAACCGGCGGGTAAACAAAATTAATTTCTCTAAGACCATCTAAATTAAAAGAATATTGGATTTCACTAGCGAAAGGAACAGAAAAAATGTTTCTCAAACATGCATCTCTGACATTCCAAGAACTTACGCTCGGAAACGCCAGCAAAACTTAAGACTGGCTATGATTACGTTTTGGCAATTACTATTTTAAATACGTCTCCATGTGGCTACAAAAAAGGAACAAAGCGTTTAACTTTAGGGGGAAAAGTGGAAACTGACAAAAAAATTTAAAGTTTCAGTTTAACTTAAAAGCCATTCAAGCTTCATACTAAAGTCGCTTCCCATTGGGCCGGTCCTTAAATGTAACGCACGAGTTAATGGCCAGCGCCGTTCAGTTTTCCCGCTCCGGTTGCCTAAAGCGCGGGGATTTCGAGAGTTTAGGCGGGAAAATCTACTCGCGCGCCTTCTCAGATTTTGCTGCGTGTTAGTAGATGTTAGTAGGATTAAGAAATCGTCTCAACTTAAAATCTTATTTCTGATGAGCTCTGGACCTTTCCATTTAAACCGGCCAGAACCAGTTATTTTCGACCGGCCGACCGGTCAAATAGAAAGCGACTTAATTTTGCTTTCTTGTCGTATAACTGAGCTCACGTTTATGAGTATGGAGTATCGCCGTAAATTTGACACAACCGATCTTACTGATGTCTATAAATATAATATACTCGGGAAACATCAAGAGAAACCGATAACACATAATGTAATTAATAGGTTGAACACGATAAATACTACTGTCTTTTATGGGTATCAGCAAACGAATACGTATTTTTGTCAAAGTTGGTCGGTAAAACTTGTTGATCAATATCATGCACAAAGATTTTTTGTGAGAGGTGCATACTATCTAGTTAACTGCTTGGCTTATTTTTGGCATTTGGGGTTGTTAATTATTATGAACAGTCGCTATTTGCCTCGATAATTTTCGAAAGTCTTCAGTAGTCTTTCAGCTCCAAACTGTACAGCAACAACAGCTAAAAATACGTTCCGGAAAAATTCCATTCAACACGGCTATTTCGAAAACTTTTTCGTTTTTTTTTATCATTTTTTTCCGTCAACTTTTGAATTTCGATGACTTGTTCAACAGTGTTTTTTCAGTCTTTCTCATGAATTAACCAGCGTTTTACAAAGTAAGTTGCTAGGACTACACTCTTTTTTTTTACAAAATTATATACTTTATTAGAATACTGAGGCTGAAATTGGCTAAATTTTAAGAACGTTTGAAGAATGATTGACATATATTGGCTCTAAAATGTAAAAGATAAATTGTTTAGGCTGTATACAAGTTAAAATGTATAAAACCAAACGTTTTCGACTTAAAAATTAAAGTCATATGCATCTTCAGGGTTTTGTTCGACTGTTTGAAAAAACGTCACATTATTATAGTATCTGAACGAAGTCCTCATTTGAATACCTTTTTTTTTCTGCCTCTGATAAGGAAAAATTTTAACTTGAAAATCAAATTTGCAGCTCCGACAAGTAAACGACTGAACAACACTCAATGATATCTAAAACAGAAATTCCATGTTAGCGATATTCCTGAAACTAAGAATACTTGTAAGAATCGAACTATTTTAGCCCAAAATTGGCAAAAACAAAATAGACTGGATATCCAGCCTCGGTCCGGAAAACAATACTCTTATTAAAAAAGAGTGTTTTTGTATGTTTAATTTTGTGACGTGGTACGTTTCATTTACGCAGTTACCTTTAGCTTCAAAGAAGACAAACATCGTTCACCTTCACTGCACTTGAAAATTCTGCGATGTTTTAAAACAGGAAAAAACACAAAACTTAATAGATGCACATATGTTTGTTATAACAGAATGTGATTACACGCTTTTTGTTCATATAAGAACAATTTTAAAAGAACAACGAGGCTCAGACTGGCCAACTTGAAACTTTACCGAGCTTCAACATTTAACTTATAGCAATACAGAAATGACTTGCATGTTCTCTCTTTTATTCCCTCATTCGATTTAACCCATACTTAGGAATTAAATAAGAACAAATTAAGAACAATTTGAGGCTGATAGTCGCCGAAAAATTAAGAACAATGAACCTGGAAAAAAATTACTGGTTCTTATAAAAAAAAGCGTTTAGATCGAGTGAGACAGATATCTGTTCTCATTAATTAATTAAAATGTTTATTTGTCTGTTTTGTCTTGTCAAGAAAAAGTGGCGTCAAATGAGTTGATAAGGAATCAAAAAATGAATTCTGCAGAAAATATTTCCGGCTTAACTATCCAGGATTTGATCCCGAATATCTAGACCGGCAATAGAATTAAAACATAAATTAAAAAGCTTGCATTGTTTTAGATAAGCAACCTATCTAACTCGCATATTTTTTAAATTGTCAAACTTATTGTTTAAAAATACATTAATTCATTATATCTGACTAAGTGTGTGCCTCGAATGCTAATTTAAAACAAATTAGTTGTTCGCTTTTGTTTTCCGAAAAACCTTTACTAAGAACCAAAAACTAATTTGCTTCTCATTTGTGTCTTAAACAAGCTTCTTTTTTATCGTAAAAGCCAGTTTGACATTTATTTAATAGAAATTAGCGACTAATTTGTAATTTTCCAAATCTTTGCTCATATTTTATAACTGTATATGCATGGTTCATGAGGACTAACTCTTAACACGGCCAACTAAAAAAAAGGTAAAACCGAAGACACCACAAGTAAGTTAGAACTTCGCTAAAATATATCACGAGTCAATATAGTAAGAGAAATACGATTTTTCCTTTGTAAACAAAACAATTTTCGTTGCCTTTAAGAAATGGGAAAGGCGATTAAGTTAAAATGCTAACAACAGAACACTTTCTGCACTGCCAGACCTAGTCTCTCAAGAAATTTTCCTTGTCAGCCGTTGTTTAAGTCGAATGCCATTTAGTAATATAGATGGACATTTTGTGCAAATCAATAATAGCTATTATAACTATAGCTATCTTGCAGTCCTGTAGAGTTCAGTTCTGGTTTTCCTCAAATCTTCAAAAGACTCTCGAAGGCTCTTGTCAATTTTTACGTTGGTTTCGTCATTTGAGGAGGAAAAGGTTCGATATTTTAACAGCCTAAACATTATATTTTATAGGAAGCTTTTGAAAAAATGTATACGTTTTGAAGGTAGTCAATGTTGTTCACAAACTCCGAATCAATATTGAAAGAAAACGACACAATGTTCTTCAACACGGTTTTGCTTCGCACCTGCGCTACTAAATACTCAAATATTCGCGTTTACGCCGGAATAAACATAGACAGAGATAGATAGATAGACAGACAGACAGATCTAGATATACAGTGTGTGTGTCTGTTTTGAACACAACCGACAAAAGTTGAATTTAAGCCAGTTTAAAAACTAGCTATTATTTTTCCTTTTAGATACGACGTCCGGTTTTCATACGTTATACTACATGCAAGAAGACGCACCCGCTATAGAATGAGTTTGAACCAAACAAACGGTTCAACGGCGTCAAGCACGATTCAAAGTGCAATCTCTTTTACAACCCTTGCTGTGCTGTCATTCTCCATCATCGCCATCAACTTATTTGTCATCATCATGGTATGTCTAAAGCGGTTCCTTCGAACAGTGACAAACTTCTGCTTGGCGAGTCTTGCTTGCTCCGACCTCTTGTCGGGACTTCTTGTTGTACCTCTCATAATTGGCTGCAGCATCAGTCGCAAATTTAAGGTGTGCATAGCCATGGATTGTGCCCAGCGTTTCCTAGCAACCTCAACCATCGTCCATCTATTAATGGTAACTCTTGAGCGGTATTATACAATAGTTCATTCTACTACCTATTCGGGTTCGGCTGTATCCAGAACATTGTGTCAAATATCATTGATTTGTATCTGGGCATTTTCGCTGGGCGTGGCTCTGATCCAACTCACTTGGATCAAACCTGATTCTCCCCATGACGAACAAAAAGCAATTGATATCACCTACACTGCGGTAGTATTGGCAGTTATTGTACTTCTACCGCTGACCATCATGATTTTCTGCTATACTCACATTCTGTGGACAGTGAAGAGACACGTGGCTCAAATCAGCCGTGATGTTTGTCACGTGAACACAGAAAGCGAGCGAAGACATCGGCGAAAGGAACGGAACGCTGTTCTGATATTTGTTGCAATGATTTTTGTTTTCATCATGGGTTGGTTTAATTACTTCTTTAGTGGGTTACAACATGATTTAGGATATCGCACGAACATTTCTTTTTGGGTAAACTGGTTTTTGATGACTTTACGATTTAGCGTCGGGCTTTTGAACCCACTTCTTTACACATTCTTGAAGCAAGATTTCAGGAGGGCGTGTCGCTCATTGATTAAATCTGTCAACAGCAATGACGAATATGTGTCAGGGAACAGCAATCCGCCGAATCGTAAATTATTTGAAATGTTCAGGGCCAAACGGGGTGTGTTTACTTTGTGGCAAGAAAAGAAAAGAAATGACTTACAGGAAACTAGTACTCAACTAACCGGCCTTGGCGTAAAAGAATCTTTAAAGAATAACATGATACCCACAATTATTATAAATAGCCACATTTCTGATTTGCTGGAGATGCATGAAGATCCTTTGCAGGTCGAAAAATCGTCACAACGCAAAACTGATTCCCGGGATAAGAATGAAGGGAAACTCTCACAGAGTATTACAACGTCTGGGGAAGAGGTTCCACAAAGTAATGGTGACCGAGAAGCTAATATTCCACGAGGAATAGCGGGGTTGGCCAATACTAATTTTTACCAGCAAAACGGAGAATTCTGTAACATATCACAAGACCCTATTCATATGGATTGCCGATTGTGAATTTCAAAACAAAAGTCGCCAGTATGGTCAGAATAGATCACTCAAGTTTGTTTCGTTCGTCTGATCTAGAACCCAACTCTCTCGCCGCACGAGCGAGCACGAAGCGAAGTGAGTGCAAATAAGGTACTTCAACTCACTCGCCCAATGCCTCAGCAGACCGCGGAGGGCTCGACAAAGCGTACAACCTGCTTCGTAGGCTAACTCAAGGGTTAAAGAAATGTTTTCAAGACGGCATGGCTAAAAGTTCAAAATACTAACCCTACTCAGTCGATCTGAGGTGACTAGTTTGAGCCATTCGCCTGCTAAGCAGTCTTGAGTTCTTACAGCCTCATTCTAACTGCAGTGGCAATCCCGCTTCCAGTCGAACACGCTGATTTAAATTGATTGTCTTCCCATTGATTATAATCACGCTTGTGTAAATAAGTCCCGTTTCCATTGGTCCTGCTGGTTTAGACAAATCAGTCATGTTTTCATTTGTCACGCTTTTGTAAATAGGTCCTCTTCCCATCCGTATTGCTTTACACGCTGATTTTAGTAGCTGGGCACTGTTGTACACGGGTATTCATCAAATCAATCACACTGATGTAGGTAAATCTCTCACCATTGGTCACAATGGTGCAAGTAGATTCCTTCCCATTGGTTTGCATTGAGCACGTACAATGGTGCAAAATTAACAGTGGTGCAAATAGATCCCTTCCCATTCTGCGCAATGGTGCAAATAGATCCCTTCCCATTCGGCACAATGGTGCAATTTTTAGATTACCTCCCATTGGTCACAATGGCGCGAATAAATCCCTTCCCATTGGTCACATTGGTGCAAATAGATTCCTTCCCATTGGTTTGCATTGAGCACGTACAATGGTGCAAAATTAACAATGGTGCAAACAGATCCCTTCCAAGTGGTCACAACGATGCAAATAGATTCCTTCCCATTTACGCTTCAGAGTATTGCCTAGAGTAGATCATATCCATATACATGTGGCTTCCATTTACTTTGAGACCAGTGAACTAGTTCAAACACCTTGGTCTAGTCTCCCATAAACCCAAGACGCAGTATGTTTTTGAAATCTTCAACACGTAGCTTTGTAAGTTCTAGTAGTTTTAGAAGAGAGATTTAAGCCAACAAAACTAAGTTGTTCTTTTATATAAAACATAAATCAGGTTGAGGTCGATGAGGATGCTATATATATTGTACGAAACTTTACCAAAGTATAATGAGTGGTCAGCTTCTTGCATAAAATATCTCAACCTTAACTAACTAAAAGTACTACTAGTCTTAACTATAAGTGCCAGTGGACCAAGTTGCGTCCAAGTGCCATTTATGGCGTCATTGAGTTACCGATAAAACTGAAGGTGTGAAACTTATTCACCGGTTAACTTTACAATTTTTTCACTTGTAACATGATCTCAATAAGGATATTATAGCTACTTCAGTCTCGAGTCTTAAAATGAACATATGAACCGAATATGTTGATGTGTTGATGTAGTTGATTGGATAAGGCCCGATTCACTAAAAAGTTAGTGTTCCAGATCCCCTTTTTCTTTTGTTTGTTTTTGATTGTTTGACCGATCTATCAGGACTACAGTTATTAAGCTAGTGAATGCGCAACGCAATGAGAAAAAGGTTTGTGCATGGCATGGGGTTTGGATCATTTTGGAACACCGGGAAAGAGGAAAAATTCAGTCTTACATGTCCGTGCCTTAGGGGACGTTTACAAAGTAGGGACCAGCCTTCACACTTTAGACGAAAGGATAAAAAATCTTGGGTTCCACTTAGCTTAAGAGGTTATTCCCGCATCACTGAGCATTACTAAATAGACCGTTGCTAATCAACCCCGTTGCTAAACAACCGTTAGTAAACAACCATTGCTAAATAACCGTTACTAAGTTACTATCGCTAAACAGACGTTGCTAAACAATTGTTACTAAGTCACTGTTGCTAAATAGACGTTGCTAATCAACAGTTACTAAGTACTATTTCTAAACAGACGTTGCCAAAAAACCGTTACTAAGTCACCACTGCTAAACAGACGTTGCTAAACAGCAGTTACTAAGTCACTGTTGCTAAACAGACGTTGCTAAACAACAGTTACTAAGTACTTTTTCTAAACAGACGTTGCCAAACAGCCGTTACTAAGTCGCTGTTGTTAAACAGACGTTGCTAAACAACCGTTACTAAGTCACCGTTAATAAACAGACGCTACCAAACTATTAACCGTTGCTAAGTTGCTGCAACTAATGCACTTTTAAATGGCACTTCAGTTTTTCTGGCTTCTGTTTTTCAGTTGGTAATGTTTTGTTTCACTTTTTTTATTTTTGCCGCCAATAAAGTCTTGTAGGTTGTGGAAATTCTTTCGACAGAAATTAAAACATCGGAAAAGACTTGTTCTGTAAGTATCGCTCGTTGTTTCATTTCGCTTTCATTCAACCACACCTGTCTTGATGAGTGACGGCTCGGGAGTGCTGACTTGTTATTCATACTAAATTGGTTTTACAAAAAAAGTAAGTTATTGTGTAGTATTATATATATATATATATATATATAGATAGATAGATAGATAGATAGATAGATAGATAGA